>CAEMYA010000179.1:10025822-10044263 GCA_903131615.1 Diplodus sargus | reverse complement strand
ATATATATATACACCTTGCCACTGGAAGCCTAAACTAATCATGATATGTTATTGCTATCCCCTGTTCGGTCTGTATAAGCTAGGCACAGACAATATAATGTTGTTTTCAGGATGAGTTAGGCTACTACAAGCAGCTCTCTGCATCTCAGTAGCTTTAAAAAAAAAAAAAAAAGATTTCAACACAGCAGATATGAATGACAAGACAAATGTCAGTTGCCTCAGGATAAAACAACCATGCTGTTTGGATTCTCTATCTGCTAGTGCTTTCAGAAAAAAAGGTGTAAAATGAAAACAAAAAAAAAAGCTTTTTTCACTTCTTCCATTTGGGGAGATTTCAGTTTGGGTAGTGCAATTCCCATTGCGCTTTGGGGGATGGAAACGAGAATTTAACTGTGAGCCACACTAAAGTCTCCACACCTATTTTTTTTATTTAAGCCAATTGGGGACTTGTCTATATGGCCTTGTGTATCACACTTTCTACCGAGCTCTACCACTGTTTTTTCCCCCTAAAATGATAACAAATGCCCCAGAAGAAGCAATAAGAGTAGGGATTTTTTAAAAACTTTTTTTTAGCAGAACTTAGAACTGAGGAAGTCTCTTGGATGAGAGGTGAAACGTCTCCAAGAAACTGAAACAAGTTCAATTGCCTATGATACGGAACCTAGATTTTCAATAGATACATGTGAGGGTTTCCTATCTAGATTTTCCATTTACATAAAAGTTACACAGCACTATCATTAATCATACAGCAGAAGAAAACATTTGCCAGGGGAGAATGCATCTTTTGAACCCCAGATCTTCCTTTTTTGAAAAAGTCCTCATTAGGCAAGGCCGATGGTACCACACTTTATTTTGAAAGATACCAGTCACGTACCTGTTTCCCTTGAATAGTAAACTTTTCCAAGGTTTCCAGTCTAAGTGGAATATAAAAAAGGTGAACTGGTGAAGCCAGTGATGTACAAACTACTTGTTTTTTGGTTTCTCTATTTCTAAAGACCAAAAATTTTAAGGTGTTCTTGAAACTTTATTCCTAGTAATGGAAAACCTCAAAAGAAACTGAATCACTAGTTGCAAAGAGAACTGCCCTTGAGTGGGAGGGAGGTGGAATATCAGCTCATAAATGCAGCTCTTTCTCTACTTTACGACAGTTAAATCCGTAAAGCTGTTGACCAGAAGCTCTTCAACTTTATCTGAAAAAATCATACACGTTATATTAGAAATAGTTGTTATAAGTAATTATGAATATGGAGGGTATTACTCTCTGATTGTGCCACCTTAAATAAAACCTTTAATAATAAGCAGGCAAAGTATTTCCTCAAAAGTATTAATTCCCTGAAAGAGATTTACTTAATTGTAAGTTCTAATGTTTACAGTCTCCATGTGAAATTATCTCCATGGAATAAGCTGAACCCTTAAGCTCTGGTCTTTGATATTTAAGCACAATTTCTCACCACACAGGTGTCTTATCTGAAATAGAACAAATCATTTTTCTTTTTTGAGAGAAGGCTTCAGAATCTACCAGTGAGTCAGTTGTTCAATAGGGAGCGAGGGGCTATTGTTCACTTACAGAGAATTCTTATCTACATACAATTTCCCAGTAAGCCCCGAGGACTTTGCTAGAGTTTTTTGATGCCATTCTAGCAGTCACCTTAATGCTTTTTTAGAAATGCAGTTAGGCCGGCACCCAGATAATATCTTCCCCAAATCCAGGAGGATTTGTTTCTTCACTACAATCCCAAAATAATAATAGAGCCATATGTGCCTTGTTTTAAAGGGATGTGGTTCTCCCTTCCATATCTCACAACACGGTAGAATCAGTTTGATCTATTGGAAGCAGGTTTGAATACTTCATTATAAATATCTGATCATGGATAACATTTAAGAGGTGGCCTTATGTTACCCCACCAATCCCCTACATACAGACATTTACTGGGGACATAAACACAAACTGCTCGTTTTTTATAATACATTTTCCAGATACAGTTTTATACCTGCTGTGATTGTGGCATTTTTCTCACACAAAGTATATCTGGCTGACCATTTTTCAGATTTACTGTATCCTTCATCATATATTTACATCATTATGAAAAAATGTGTAGTTTTGTTTTTGTCAAAAACCCATATAAAGAAGACATTATTTTCATGATGACTGTGATGACGATGACCTTTATGAATCTTTTTATAAATATGAATGCATCAATTAACGTTTTTTTTCTGAAGGACTTTGGGAAACATCTGAAAATACTTTCTAATTTGACCAACAGAAAGCCTACGAAGACCTTGTGAGCTCTTTTGTTATGGTTCTATTTTATAACAGTGTTCTCAATCTGTATTGTGTTCTTTTGTTCAATAAATAATGTTGGAAAAAAGCCTGTTATTTTCCACTTTCGTCACGTTGTATCAGTTGTCGGAATTCTAAAAGGGGCTCTATCTATCTATCTATCTATCTATCTATCTATCTATCTATCTATCTATCTATCTGGATGCTTTGTTTGAGTTGTTCTGCTGGACTGGATTTCTTTGTGAAGGGCTTGGGTGGATGTTGTTCTTGAGTGCCGTGTCTCAGTGCCTCCACGACCGGCTTTCAACACAATACAGACGTTCCACAGAGCCCCTTTAGTGATTGATATACATACAGCAAACAGATGGATTTATCTTGATCCTGAACAAAATTAAAGTGATGATTGTGAGGCAATATATTTATATGACTTGGACGTGGATCTACGGATGATTCTCCTCGATGGACGGGAATCGGGAATATGGATATCACTTGAAAAAAGTCAGATGTGCCACAGCAGTATGATGTTGAATCTGGAGTTATGACTCAAGGAAGGGGTGCTATAATAATAATAATAATAATAATAATAATAATTAAAAGAATGTCTCATAATCAAGTGATTAAGTACACAGCAGGTGACTTGAGAAGTGCTAAGGAGGGAAACTGCCAACCTTTTTATCATAATGACCAAAAAATGCACGCCCCTTGTTAACCTGCCATTACTCTTCTCCATTCCCTCTATTCCACCTTTATTTTAGCAGGCAGTCACATAGAGAGGGTCTCTTTAACAAGGTAGCAAGGTATCATAAAGAGTGCAGGGGCAGAGAGGCTGTTTGGTTGAACATGTAGGTCTACTGTACCTGACTCATTGATCCTTGATCTGAATGCGGTTTGTGTCAGTTAGAATCTACGGTCCGACGGTGGCTCTGGAGCATCAGTAACCAAACAGTGCTGTGTATTGATAAATCCATGTCGCAGTCCGTGGTGCTCAAGTTGCAGACGGATTTGTAATTGCGACTCTTCCTCTCCGTCCTGCCCTTCTGTCGGTCTCGACCTGGATCTGTAATCCATGATTGACCCTTGAACAGATTTGATTCTGCTGTTTACATCACTTATTTGTCTGATTTGACTCGTACTGGCACCCTGGCTTTTGGCTGTCAAACCCCTACAATAAGTACTTGGGCAGCTTGGCCTGAATGACTTTCTGGCCCAGGCTTCTGCCTCTTTAATGATACAGCTGTATGTTTGTTTTTGCCAGCACAAGTGCAGAAATGTTTTGTTTAATCTACCCAGATCCCGTTGAGCCAAAAATAATCTCTTGCATGTAAAACTGATAATGAATCTTTAGTTTTGTTCAATGTATGTTTTCAACATACGTATCACTGATTAAAACTAAAAAGCAAAACCCAAACCAAATTATAATTCTTTTCAGAATAAGAGAACAATTTCTTGCTCTCATTCTCCCTTCATTGTCCTGAGTGTCAGGTGCTGTTGAAAAGGTGGACCAAGAGCGGTGCACAGCATGTTAAAAAATGAAATTTAATAGAACAGAAATACAGCGAGAACTGATCTGAATGATTCAGAATAATCTGATAATCAAGGAGAGCAGTAAGTAAAGTAGCTAATTGTGAATCGAAGAGGAAGTTGAGAATAAGAGAGTAGAGGATGGCTGAGAGAATAAACATAGATAGCTCTGAGGGACATCAGAACATACCCCATAGAAACACAATCCTAACTAACACATATATTTAGTCAGTGAGACTACTTCAGAAACATGGTATGGGGCCTTAAACCTCTGAATATGCCTGCCACTCTCCACATGTCAACAAGCAGTACATGGCAATCACAAACACATCCACACAAGGCCTGGCCTCAGAAGAAGTCAATATCTGTCAGCAGTAAGCATCAGCAGCCTGGAGTTCTGCCCCGGCCCCCTACAGCAGACCTGTCAGTATGCCTCAGGCATTGCATCATTAGTATAACCTCATGTCAGCACTCACTCATGTTGTAGCCCAATATCCACTGTCTGTGTACATAAAGGAATAAAAATGTCTCCGTGCAAACTCCATATGTTCGTAATCTTCTGCAAGTGGAAGGTTGGGATTGAAACTTGCCTCATGTCATGTAACATGCAAAAAGAGGCTGAAGTATTAACCGTTTCTATCTTGTGGCTTTAAGATATTCATGATATCATTTGTTTTACCAACAGGCTGCAGACATGGTCCCTCAAAACTTGATCTATTCACAGCGTTGTGTCGTAAAGACCACCTTAACCAAGACCAAGTCATGACCAAGACCCAAGAGTGTCAAGACCAAACCAAGTCCCACACTGCATGACACACTTCCAATAATGCGTGGAACCTGAAAACCAAAGGCTATCCTCAAGTCGATCTGAACGATCCACATTTGCATAGAAACAAAGACAAAAGGCAAATTAAAATTCCTCCTCATTGACCTCTGTTGAAAATATATATCTGTGGGTGTGTAAGTGTTCCAAAAGCAGTGTCTTAACTAAATAATCAAAATGTTGAGGTGCATTTTGTGGGAATTTTACAAATACAAACAAACAAAAAGGAGCTGAAATCAACTTAATCATCTTTACTCAGCACTTGTTTTCCATGTTTTACCATCCACCTAACATAATAAATTTGATTTTTAGACCGGTTTAGCTGGTTTTATGTCTTCCAATTGAAACGATTCCTGCATTCCTCTCGTCTGAAACTTGACAAGACTGAGTAAAACTGCGGTCGATTCCGAGATGAGAATGAGACCTTGAAAAAGACCAAGCTTGAGTATTTCAGCACTACTATTGATACAGAACATTTTAGCAATAATGTCTGAAAGTTGCAGAAGGTCTTATTGCCTTGCATGTCTTATGGTAAACAGTAAACACACTCCCAAAAACAAAGAACGTACGCAGTATCCAAGAAAAATAATGTTTGTCTATGAGAGCAGGTTAACGCTTTTATATTCTCTCGACATGATATATCAACTATACACTTGGCCGTGTAAAATTAAATACATCCAGTCACATTTATGTTTGAAGTTGTACAAGCTGTTGCTTCCAAAAATACCAATAACATGGAAAGACATCTATGCCAAGAGTCAGATTTCCTGTGTACCAAATGTGCAAACACAAAAAAATAAGCCTGCCATCGTTAATGAGAGGTTTGTATAACTGCAGCTAATCAACATGCTTTTTTTTTTTTTTTTTACTGAAAATCTATTAAAATAGGATAAAATAGTATTCATGTATTGATGCTCTATTCTCATTTTTGCTTTGTAGACTGGTTCAGTTTCTCCTGAGTGATTCATCTGAAAGATATTTTATGGTCACTTTCAATGACGAGGACAGTGATAAGGGAGTCTTTGTCTCAGCTGTATTGAGGTTGCAGACAGGGTTGAGGTTCTTAATTAAATCAAATGAGAACACAAATCAAGATCTTAATAAGATATCAGCAGCAAGGCAAAAGGCAAGAACACCTGCTAAAAGCGCATGCACAGTGCCTGTCTACCTTCAGTATATAGTAAACACATACAGAATGTCTGGCATGAGTGTGTCAAGATGAGAGATTGAGGAATTCCAGCCATCCTTTATCCTGATACATGCTCAGTCTGAAGCCGGGGCAACAAATGTGCCCTCAGGGGAGTCTCTAACTTCTTTGCTTGTCTTTAGCGAGAGTGAGGATGTATGGCCGTTGTCACTGATGTCGGATTCAATGCTTGTTAGAGCGCATTTGTGAAAGAATACCAACAGTTCAGTGCATACGTTTTGGTTCAAAACACTGCAGAAGTTACAGGGTTCTATACAGATACAGGTACAAGATTTCCCTCAATATTGAATTGAACGGTAACATTTTATTTCACTCGAAGATTGCAAAAAATCAGCTCAGTTGACTGCTCAACTTTGGTAACCTTCATGACTAGATCGTAAATGTATTGTTAGTTAAACATTAGTCATCGGTTATTTCACTTTTAGCAGTGGATTGCTTTATAAACCATTCATTAAGCAAATGTTTATTGTAGAGTTGCAACCTTTACAATTGAATTATTAATGGTTTGCGTAGCATCTGATGGTTTATTGACTATTGACCAAAGATTAATTTACTATACCTTTACCATTTATTCATCATGGTTATATCGAGCATACCATATAGAGTTAAAGTTGCGTTACTACCATAAGATTGGCTCACTTGAAGGTATTGTAACATTTGCAGAACACATACATAATATCAGTAAGTGTTGACTATCCTGCCTAGTCTAGTCAGTAACTAATGAAAACAGACACAGCAGTATGTATCCATCAAGCTGCTTACACATCAAGGAGAAAAAGACTATTTAAGCATTAATAATAGCATCATAAGCATGTTAATAACTTACCTATCGTGTCATGATTTAATCTTTACTAAGCTTTATTGTTGCTTCATTAAAAACATACTTCACTATCTATACACTCATTAACAGTTAACATAATGTTATGTTTAACATGATGTTTGATTTATAGCAACATTTTCAACACATAACATTGTTATGAAATGAAGACCTTTGTGTGTAGTTAGCCCCTACATTACATCTGACAAATTGTTACAGACCTGGGATTTGTATTTACGTCAGCGGGGGGCGCCGCATCGCACAAAATGCCAGTTTCTACATGATGGTGCTTTAAGTTAAATAATTGGGCAACTAATTGTTTATATATTTGTACAGTTAGCTATGGTTTTTACAGCTTCTCCATCTGGAGTGAGTGCTACATGTGGTCAAGGTTCATAAAATGAAGGAAACCCTTTTCACACGATAGAATATTGTATGTTGATTAGCGAATTTTGTAGGGAGCCGATGTAAACACGGATGGTTCCATCACTCTATACCCATTATATTGTGCAATCAGCATTTATTTCACAATGATAGGCTCAAGCAGAAAATGATTCTATTGCCAGTTTAAGGTAAAGTGGAAGCCTTGAGGACATAAAAAAACAAACAACAAAATAAAAGAAAATCACCCAGCAGAAATGGCAACAGAGCCACTTTGATGACTAATGGACTACTGTGACAAGAGTTTGGCTCCAGTGTGGTGCCATTAACAACAAACGACCAGAGGCAAAGACCATCTACAAAATGAATTAATGTTAATGTTTCAACCAGGCAACACAACAGTCACATAAACACAAGAAGCTTAAACTCACGCTGGACTTGATCCCGTCTGTCTTCATCGGTAAAGCTAAGGGCTGTCTCTCTGGCTATTGCGTCTTCATCAAAATGTCCATTCATCTTTTAACTTTTTGTTTGAGTGCCTCTTTCTGAAGGCGCTCAGATCGAGCTCGAGCCGGGCCTTGTGTTTTTGAGCTACATGTGATGTGCCGCTCGGAGCCAAATGCTTTTAAGAGTTGTGGAATGAGTTTCTTACATGTTTCAGTGCATACGTCGATCACCAAGACGAGGCTGAGAGCTGTGAGTGCAGTCGGGTATGGCCTGGAGTGCACAGTGGAGGAGTAGGCTGAGAATGTTGGCTGCAGTCTGGTTTTCCATCTTTAAACTCACTGCCTCGATCATCCTTGATGCTGCGAAAAAACAAACATCACATTCGGATTTGAAGAGTTCAGTTCCAGGTTATTTGAGTAGAAGCTTTGATTGATCCGCAGTCTCTCCACAGCCGCTGGGTTTAATGCGGCCAGTGCGCTAATGACCTCCGTGCGTTACTCCCTCCCCCCACACACATACATTCTTTCTTGCACAGCATCGATATAAACTATAAAGTATTCTCTTGACTTCATATTTTTTCATTCCGTCCGCTTAATAAACCACAAATCCAAAGAAAGACTTACTGCGCACGCCTCTCTTGTCTCGACAGCTTGCACCTGCCTCGGCATCAGGAGTGGAATCAAAAAAGGTCCCACGGTGTTTCAAAATAAGTCTCCACGCTCAGTTTCTCCATGCATTGAAATGTATTATGCACCGTTAACAAATCCAACCCCACTGAACAAATCCGTCTTTCTTTTGGGTTTTTTTTTTTTTCTGTTTGACAGCTCGGCTAACGCTAACTCCCTATTCCTCATGTGTTTCAGGGTGTTGGCCTTTCATTAGATAGCCTTAACTCTAGTGCCAGGGTTGTCGTCTTGTAAGGAAAGTGTCTGTGAAATAGTCTTTATTTTTTTTATATAATGTGCTATGTGCTCTAATACAAACCCTGAATTACAGGCGGAGTGTAAACTGCCAGTGAACTGCAGATGGATTTCTCTGGTGAGAAGCCTCAGCGGTAACCGTGGGGACTGTATCATCCACCAGCCTAACAATGAAGCCTGCCACCACTTTGGTAAAGTCTTGATTCATTGGTTGCAGACACCACTAAAACATTTTTTTCTATTTTATTTTATTTTTTTTTTTGCGGAATGACATTTGCAGTGAGGCAGGCAAATGACAAAGTCTTGCTGTGTGTGTCATGGAGTGTTTTGACTTGAAGGCAGGCTGACTCATTATCTGTGCAATTACGCAACTTAATTACGACTGCTAGGGGCTAGCCCCGCATCTCTACTGTCCATCTGTCAGCCATCCTTGAACTCAATCCATCTTTTTTGTGTCCCTCTTCTTTTGGTTTCAAACCCAAGGATGTAAGAAAACTTGGATCTGAAGACTGCTGAGGGCTGT
Source organism: Diplodus sargus (assembly GCA_903131615.1). Lineage (NCBI taxonomy): Eukaryota > Metazoa > Chordata > Actinopteri > Spariformes > Sparidae > Diplodus > Diplodus sargus. The sequence continues at coordinate 10,035,343 of CAEMYA010000179.1, read as the reverse complement.
CGTCCGTCTGTCGCTTTCTTCATCCTGCTATTGCAGGGACACCGATTGTCTTATAGTTCAGTCTTTTGAGCAAATTATGTTCACTCTGAGTCAGAGCGGTATTCAACATTGAGATATTGTTCTTTGCTAAGGACATATGGAAACTTTGCCTCTTTCAAACGCTTTTCAATCTGGTGACAGACGGACAAAAATAGGGTGTTCTCTTTTCAGTACTGCTGACATTTGACTTACTATCTCTTAGATGAGTGCAGCAATATTCTTGCCTGGTAATGGAAAAGCTGCCAATTTCGAGGCATGTTTGGTCAAGTCACTACGTTTACTGTCGTATGCACAGTTAAAGAAAGAGTTTCCTCGTGCAATATGATACAATTACTCCTTTGCCTTCAACTCTGAATGCACTTCTACAAGAAAGACGTTTATACAAAGTATAGAGTTAAAAATATAAAAAAAGTACAAGATATGATGTCAATAAGAATGCCAATATGAAAATATATAAAGATGTAAAATGTAATACGCTAACATGCAGCATCAGTACCAATGGATAATAGAAATGCTGACAATAGGGGGTTAAGCAGGAGGGTTAAATTGTTATCTGAACAGAGTTGCAGTTGTTATTATCACACAATAAAACATTTTAAACTCAATCAGGGTTTCTACATTTCATTATAAATGTAGCACAACTCTCTACGTGCCGGTGCCCCACCACATACAGCTGAGGCCCTTTTTATTCTCTTTACCCCGCCCCCAAAACATCCGGAGTCCCCCACTGATAAATACAAATATACAGTATTAGTGCAACATGTTAGTGTGGATCCAGTAAAGACATCTTCCACGGTGGGCGCCATCTTTTTTGATATTTCTTCTTTGAAGATTCATCCACTGTGAATTGTTGCTGAAAAAAGGAATCCTTTGTCTATGATTTAGCATGACTAATATGATAAACAAAGGAGAGGAAGTACAAAATAGTGTGTGTCAGAGCTTAGCACTTAAAGTTGTGCTACGAGACACATTTAAAGTAAGTTTTAGATGTCGATGTGTGTCAGTTTCATGAACATCTAAACGGATAGTCGATTTATTGATCGGTTGATCAACAGAGAAGCCCACAATTTTGATAAGTGATTCATCATTGAAGTCGATTGTTAAGCAAGAAACAGCGAGTTGATGCTTTCATGCAGTTTCCGTACACCCTTCATTGTTTTTCTAAGGCTCTGTATATAAAATCTCAGAAAACATTTGAAAGATGTTAACCAAAACCCCAGGCGACATCTTTAAGTGTCTTGTTTTCTGAAACCAACCTGCCAAAACCACAAAAGCTTGAATTGATACATCATGTAAAACAAAGAAACAGCAAATCCTCACATGGGAGAAGCTGAAACCGGAGGCTGTTTGCTATTTTTTTGCTTTTTCTTGCTCAATAATTGCTAAATTGATTGTCAAAATAGTTGCCAATTATTTTTCTGTAAATGGACTAATCAAGTAATTGTTTCAGCTCCATTATCGGCTTTGCTCTCTAATTGCCCCGCAGGTCTCGAGGTCTTGCCACTCCACAAGGGAATTTATTTATCTATTAATTTATTGCTTGGCACACTGACATGTTTCTGCAACACCATGTGCTATTTCTGCCTATGTTGCCACTTAGTAAAATAAAGAAACATTTCACTTTTTATTGTGAAGTAACAGCTGACTGTCATTCCATTACTGTGACAACTTAGATTTGATTCAAAATGCACTTTCTTTGACTGGCCCATTACCCCTTACACTAGTGCGAGTAAAAGAAGATTCAGATTTTTTGGGACGTCAGTCGGCCCCGCTTCATTAACACGCGTTCAAACGCATGCTTGGCGATTTTCATAACAGCGCAACGTGCGGTTCGACAAAATATACATGGCATCTGGTGCGGCCAACTGACTCGGCTTAATTGATTAAGTTTGATTTACAATGAACAGAGAGCTCAGACGCTGCACTGCAGTCCTTTACTCGGGGACATCGAGTGGATGCGTACACACTGACAGTGCTCATGAAGCTGAGAAATGAAACCAAGATGAATGACTGGACTGCTTATTTATGCAAACACACACAAATAAAAAGAAAGGCGCATGCGCGCACACACACACACACACACACACAGAAAGACACGAAGACGCACACACATGCACACCCTGAACACACAGGCTGCTTTGAAAGCAGTTTGGTGAGTCAAGAGTCAGAATGGCTCTGTCAGTCTAATCAGCAGTCAGCACGAGCTCGAGAGCCATCCACAGAGAGACAAGAGATCAGTCATTTTTACTTACTTTTAACTCGCTGTATTATTCTCACTCTCCTTTTGGCTTAATTCTGCACAACAGACGACATGTTACTGTCATGAAATGTAATAAAAAGAGAGGAACCACTAAGAGGGTTTATTATCACTTTGACTCCACTCCCCGTCCGCAACCCTTTTCTTCAGTGTAGCTCTCAGCACTTTAGACAGAGCCGAGGTAGAGGGGGGTAAAAGAAATTAAAGGGAGGATAAACAGGAGGTTTGGGGCCATGGGATGTGGAGTTAATTTTGACTGTGATGATCAGACTCGGGGCTGGATGGTGCTGGTGGAAATGCTCTTATCCACTTGCTGAAGGCAGGCATCTAGCCAGCGCACAGACATGATCGAGGCAAGGTGAGCAAATGTGTGTCTGTTTTTGTGTTGAGGGGCGGTTTTGTGTCGCTGTGCGTATGAGTGTTTCTGTGTGTGTCTGTGTATGTGTGTGTGTGTGTGTGTGTGTGTGTGCTCCTGCCATGTGTTTACCCAGTGTTATGAGCTACAACCTTGGCACTGTTTTCATACCCCAGACATGCTCCTCCACCCACACAGCTCTGCTAGTGAGGAGATCTGGAATGAACCATCCCTGCCACCCACCCGGCAGCCTTCTAACAAGTAGTTGTGAGTCGTGTGTGAATGTGTGCGAGTGCGTTCGCTTGAAAATGCAGCAATCGGAAATCTATTTGTTGATCCGATCAGAATGTCCGCCCTGCTTGAGGAGCAATAAAGTGATTTTTCCTGTCTCGCTGTTGCACCCTTTTACCCCAGAATCTCAAGGTGCGATATGTAAGAATTTCAGCTCAAAGCGTTCAAAAATGACCTGAAATCATCAACAGAATGTGAGGAAATAACAGTTTTGACGTCATGTCGAGCACATTGATGTATTGTATTGAAGTAAGCATGCCAACCAGCTCGCACCTAGCCAGTTGGTATCTCAAAAGGTGATAATCTGATTGGAAACAACACCAACACACCCCTGGTGTTCTGAACTGATGAGATTATTATCTTACATGAGCTACAGTTAGCAGCAGTTAGCAGTTACTGAAGTGATATGCTTCCCCCTATTTGTTTTTTAACATGAAAAAATGGCCAAATCGTACATATTGTACCTTTTAAGGCACATTTGGATTGCAGCTGTTTTTTATAATGTGTCACCAATTTGGCTCCTGGCTTCAAACTATGTGAATTATTGTAATTTCCCAAAATCTTAAATGTTTTACATGTAAAAGAAGTACTGCATATGACATGTAGAACCATCTAGCATTCATGCTTTCTCTCGGGAAATGAAAAATTACTCAAACAAACAATAGTCAAAAAGTCAGGCTGCACTTTAAGTGGATTATTATCTGGCCCAAACTAAATTCCATTTTTCCGTTTTCCACAAAAAACAAACAAACAAACAAACAACAGCTTGTTACAGATGGAGGAGACAGAAGCCCTTTACAAAGGCATTTTCATTGTTTCAGTCACTCAAGCAATTTGTGTTCCTCTCTCTTTCTCTCACTGTTGCTAGGTTGCCTCTCAGTCCTACTTGAAATGCATAAATTCAGTTCCAGGTAAAAAAAAAACAAAACAACCAAACAAACAAACAAAACAACATTAAAAAGAATCATATTGCATTAACATATCATAGCTGCGTCTGCACAGGACCGGTCTAAATTGTCAAAAAAAATGCAGCAAGCTTACCTGGAGACCTTGGCGACCTTGAGTCTTCAGAGCTGCTGCTGACTGCGTGCGTTCTGCATCTGCCACTGCTGATGAAAAAGCGAGAGCAACAAAATACTGAATGCTGATGAAGATTATAAGCATGTGGTGATCACAACGCTCTTTCAGTTTTAAGGGACGGTTATGTGTTCATTTTAGATCATTTGAAGGAGACATATAATGCGTTTTGTTTTTCCCTCGCCTAAAGTGTTTCACGGGAGCTCCTCTCTCTCCCAGAAAGCAATGCTCCTGAAACGCCTCGTCAGTGGTCCTGTCTTTAAATTCACATATAGCATAACTTATGACCAGCGGCTAGTTTGGCACATCAGAATTAATTCAGAGAAGCTGCTCTGTCGCTGTCAGCAGTGCTTACTCAGGCGTGTGCAAGCTGACCAATCAGAGCAGAGTGGACATTCGGGAGGAGGGGCCTGTTTCAGACAGAGGGGGAAAACAGTGCTGCAGATCTGGATCTTGTGAGAAGGGTGATGTCTTTTTTGAACATTAAAGCACAAAAACCTATTCTAGTGGTAACCTCAAATACAACAATGAACCTGAAAATCTGCACATTATGTCTCCTTTAGAATTGCACAGCCATCTGCGGACATGTAGCACAATGCAATGACGAAGTGGCAGTCTATAAAGTGCACACAATAAATTGACTGTAAATCCACCCATTATTCCGGCCACTCGTTCTCTCCCCTCAAGGCTCGTGTCTGCATATTGAATGCTCACCATAGAATTCAAAGTGTTGGCTACAGTGTTTGCTGATAAACAACTCCCTCTCTGTCTGTTCCCTCCAAGGACTGAACCAGTGAGCTGCACATGCACAGATGAATGTTGTCCCTCAGCAAACAAATCAATAAAACTAATTTCCTTTTGGTCAATTGTTAATTAAATGCCAGTTTTCCCTCAATTAAAAACTGACTGAAGTGCAGTATATGGCATGTGATCATATTTTTTTTACTCCATCCGTGTCCCCCAGGGCAACGGCAAGTACCCGGGGATGATTGCTAATGCAAAAATCATTTTCTGATTTGTATCTGCAAATTGCTGCTGCCTGTGTGGTGTCATCAAAGCCAGGTAAGCTTTATCAGCCCCCCACCTGCTAAATGATTTTAATGTTGATGCGTTAGATTTCCAGGGGAGTAAGGCTTGCCAGTGTGCTAAAGGTCATTCAGCATTATCTAAAGGTTACGCCTGACAATTATGCAGAATGGGAATGTGGTCTTAAATCCAAGCATAAGGCATTTGTGCGCTATAGGTGAAATGTAAGAAATCCCCAGGGACAAAGTGTTTTCATTATATGGAGACACGTCACAGTGGCTCTGTGACTACCTTTCACCTCTGGAAACCTACAACTCCAAGGTCTCCTTTTCTTAAAGAAGCCGTTGTGCTGCGAGACACAGTGTATTACTTGAGACCAACCCTATCAGCAATGCATTTGATACTGGCCTTGGCGAAGTCGCCATCAACCAGGATCATCCGTGATTGGAAGGGCAGGTGTGGAGAGAAGAGGAGGAGGGGAGCGGACCGGGAGTTAGAAAAGGGAGAGGAATGACCGTGGATCAAGCTGTGGCGCACGGATGTTGCTCAATGGGCCGCAGTCGCAGTGAGATATAACGCTTATGACGGATGCTCCTCCTGGAAATGCATTACTGCAGCGGGCTGCAGGTCCCTCCTGAGTGCTGATGGGGAAAACCTACCCAGAAGACCCAAAGCTTTCACAATTGTCAACATGCATTCTTTCCCCCCCTGCCAAATGTTAACACTTACATACATGCCTCTCGTAGTCAAGAGAGAGACATGCTCACACATATACTCGCTGTCATGCATCCACCCAAACACACCCACGCGTGCAATAAAATGGTTTCCCCCTCCCCGCCCGTTAGCATTCGTATTCTCATAAAGCCTCCACAGTTGTAGTCGCAAATATATCTGCTCCTGTGTTACAAAGCACCCCTGGAGCACAGTCTGCAGGATGGATTTTTTCGGCGCTGTCTAACACCCAGACTATTTGCATTTTCTCTCCCCTTTTGTTTACCGAGTTTGTACCCAGACAATGTGTGTGTGTTTGTTTACGTAGGTTTTAAATATAGCAAAAAAATAAAATGTGTCTCAAAATTGAGCCACTACACAAATACAAAACCGCGGATCTATTGTGGGCAGCGTAAATCAGATACTATGGTTCACTTTTAAGGCTTAAGTGAAAATCAGAAAATCAGATGAGAAACAAACAAATCATTCAGCTACCTAATGGGCTTATGCAACACAATCGAAATAGCCTCTCAATATCAGGGCAGTAGAGTGTTCCAAATATTCTCATACGCCGAGGTGAAAGGCTTCATTGTGTTTTAACAAAGCCGGCAGGCGATCCTTTTATTCATCCAGGCAATTTAATCAGTATGTGCGTGTCAGAATTAATCAGAGGATGTAATTAAACACAGGTTAAGGTAGCACTGATTTGGTTCAGGCAAACATTTGGACTCACCGGTGCCAAGTTTAATGTGGTTGCTTAGCGAGAACATGCAAAGGCGTTAGGAAATGGATATACTGTCCCCCGAAAACTCTCTGAGAGACTGACCTCTGTTTTTCCTTCCAACGCTTAAGGACATGGCCGTGACCAACATTGGGGTGAACGAAGTTTGGAGTTTTGGCGTCCCCCCAGAAAAAAAAGTTCTACATTTGGAAACTCTTTTCTTGCCATTCTAAAATAATTAAAAATCATTAAAACATAGGGTGAACTTGAAGGTTTTTAAAAAAATGTTTTTCACTATAGACTATATGATTATTTAGGGGATGTGTCCCACAGATACAGTATATATATATATTACATCATATGTTTATGTCTCCTATGATTTCGCAAAATCTATTAAAACCCAAGACGGAAGTAGTCTGATATTGTTGAGGTGCCTTAAAAAGCTTTTATTGGTCTTTGAGACCAAAATTGAATATCCCAAAATGTTTTCATGGCAAATCTGTGGCTATTCGCAAATATCTGAAATTTCTTTGAAATGACCCCACGTTTACTACAGTGATTACCTCAATATCTACTGACAATCACGTCAGCATGATATAATAGTAATCTGGTATTTTCCAAAAAGCAGTTTATAAATAGCTGCCAATTACTTTAATACATTTCTCAGAAACTTCCAACTTCCCCTGTGGGCAACTAAACTGAAGAGAGTTCAGTTAGCAGCTTAATTTCCAGCTAGTATCTGCCCAATCTCTGTAGATCAGGAAGCTGAAGTACAGTTTCAACCATTTACATTTTCACCTGTTTCATTTTAGGGTAAGGGTTAGTGGAATCAGTTAAGTAATCATTCTGGTTATCGAGGGGTGAATTCAAAGACATATCAAATATTTTCCTTAGTAAATACCAATGACATACTACAGCTTTTCCAAAGTGTTACCGAATCTCTCATCGACAGTAAATATTCATGAATGTTAGAATTAACATTTTGGAGTAAAAAAGTCTATCGTTTCTGTTTAACACCCCAAAACCCAACTTATCGACTTGACAGTGGCTCACAAATACCAGATTTTAAGTACAGGAGATTTTCTTTTTCCAGTCGAGACCTGCCCACATCAAAACAGTGAGGACAGGAAAAGTAGTTGTTCACAAAGAATTTCATTCATTCACAGTAAGAAGCTGTCAGAGAAAATCTTTTCTTTTTCGAAAACAGAACTGGTGGACTGACTGTTGCCTGTGGGTATTTGTTGTTTGTTGTTTACCAAGGAGACAATGGAATACAATCCAGGCTGTCCAAACTCCAGGCTCATCAGATGGACACACACTGGACAACAGTTTGCAATATCATTAGCACTCTGGGAAGTTATCATGGTAGCAATCATTGTATCTCTTGTCATGTTGAACAGTAACAATATACAATATTCATATTACAAAGGACTTTGTGCTGGCAAATGTATACATATCTATCTAACCGCCACAGCTCTTTGCCGTATGATGTCGCTCTGAGGGCTTTTTCTGGTGAAGCCCTCCATGGTTGGCACCTCCAATGTGTTAATAGAGTGGTCCCAGTCAAGTGGATGTGAGAGCAGCCTCAGGGAGGAGGTCTATTTTGTCCTCCTTCATATGCTAGGATGTAAATTTCAGGGAGCCAGGCTTCTCTTGAGGCCCAGTAAAAAAAATTAATGGATCACTTATGGATCCAGAAGACAGAGGAGTTTGTTGGATCAGGAATACTGGCACAGCACGACAACTTGGCTGAATGTTCCTCAGTGGTTGTAACGTCAAAGATCACTTTATTAAAGTGTCCTATAAGTGAATTAGTGAAGAGGTAAGCTTTATTTTATTCATCATCGTCTTGATTTCATTACATTTTTAACTTAAACCTGAACAGAACCATATTATGTGTTGCTGTTTTGTTGACAAATTTACTCCAACAAGTTTGGAGTGGGTGTATTTCTGTCTGTATTTTCTTTGCCGGAAAAGTTGCTTCAAGTCTGGTTCTATCTGTGCTTTTTTTCCCCAAAATACATACTCTGGCTGAGTTACTATAAATGGGTCCTTGGGGAAAGTTGTCAATCCTCAAAACATGCTTGAGAAGTCACTCCGGCCCCTCCTCCCTGAGCAGCACAGCCTCGGTGTGGTCTTGTCAAACCCCCAGTACCACCACTACAGTCCTCGAAATCACACGCGGATGCCAGGGATTCACGCTGGTCGTCCATAATGTTCGGCAGCCTGTCCTCTGTTGTGGCGATGGCGCGAGCGCGGAGCACACTGGTCCAATGTTTTCATGCCAGATGCAACCGTGCAAACTCCTGTTCTGCAGTTGGAGCAGCTTGTGGGCGCTCTCATTTGGGCTCCAGAAGGAAAATGATCTTCCAGCAGGTAGACGAACTAGCAGATTATTACTGCCTTCAAACGCTCATACACACACACACACACACACACGTAGGAACAGCGTCACTCATAGGCCGGGGAGTTGCCGGGGATCAGGGCCCTTGCAAAGGTTGTTCCTTTCAGAAATTCTCAGCACATTAAAACGATCACTGTTGCTTGGAATAAATGTATCATTATTAGTCCCTCTCCGGTTTGATTCCAACGTACGACGCTACGCTGCACGCTGTCAAAACGGCTGAATAAACAGCTGAAGACCTCACGTGCCGCGCAGAGGACAGTTGACAAACGGCGCGTCGGTGGGCCGATGAAAGCGGCGGGGGTTTTGCAGCCGGAACACACGACGCTTCATGCTTCTCAGTGATGCAACATATAATTTAAGTAATGCGGCAACAATTATGTCGTCTCATAAATCACCTCAGTCATTTTCTCGTTCCAACTAGAGAGGTGGTTATGGTGCAACGCTGCAGCAATTTGAGCGGGAGGGTTCCTTTCTCGGTTTTTCATCTGTCATGCACGAACCCGGAACATGCACTTCTGGATGATGAAGACTTGTTCCGCAGCCGGGCATGTGGTGCAGAATGGATCATATAAATCGATTGTTACTGCCACTAAAGTCAAGGGGTGGGTGGGAGGGGGGGGCAACTGGTCCAGTGTGT
>CAEMYA010000179.1:10005531-10023093 GCA_903131615.1 Diplodus sargus | reverse complement strand
GGAAAATGCTTCTGCAATTTTCTCTTTTCAAAACTGCAAAAGCAGGATTTCATAGAGAGCCAAATGGTTTTTTAGTCCCCGGTGTAATTTATGCTTGTTAGTGGTATAAATTGTGAGCAGTGCCTCGGGGAATTTCACAAAAAATAAATAAATATATAAATAAGGTGTTTACTTCGAGTGAGGACCCAAATTGGCTTAGAAAAAAAAAGAAATGTACCAGCTAAAGAAGTTGAAACTAAAAGATTGGCCACACACATTGATTTATAATTTAGTGTGAGTTCCAATGTTTTACCAGACATACTGGCTCCATTATAGTGGAGACAAAGCTTTGCAAACAGATCTCAGATTCCAGTCGAACAAATACAACTCTAGCAGGTGCTACTTTAGTTTCTTTAGAGGTCCAGCGTGTGGGATTTGTGGTCAGAAATATTATGTATAATTATGTTTTTTGCGTGTAATAACCTGAAACTAAGAATTGTCCATGTTTCTACATTAGCCTGGCACAGACAAACCATAAAGCGGCTCTGGAGAGGGCCTTTTTTAAAATTTGTATTCATATTGTATAGTTTCTATAGGGGAGGGTGAGACGAGTTGTGTTTAGCTGGTTGCAATCTGCCACCATGCCACCAGCAGATGCTACTTAGTTACTTAGTACTACACACTGGACCTTCACCACCAGATTAAAGGCCTTATGACTGTACCTGCTGAGAGTTTTAAGAAAATAATGGCACTCTTTCTGAGACGGTAACTCAACGATACGTCATTTTCAGGTGGAGTTCCATGGTCCGCAAAACATTGCTGGAGCTTCACAGCCAAACAGCGTTGCAGCGTTCTACACAACTGAAGTAGATGGGGACTCGTTGTAAAAGGTAGAAAAAAAAAAACTACAGACACATGAAACGGCTTCATGCAGCTTGTCCAGTGTGATCCAAGTCTCCAGAAAGCCTTGAGACTGATTTGAAAAGACATTATTTACACCTACGACGCACAGGTCAGCTTGAGCACCCACTTCAGATGGGGTCTGCACTTTTAGGCTTTTAGCTTAGCAGCTACAGTGAAGATTTTGCTTTAAAGAAAAGTGTCAGTAACACCTTTTCAAATCAATTTAGAATCTCAGGGTTTCCAGAGACTTGGATGGAGTCTGTATGTTGTTTTTTTACCCAATTAAACAATGAACTTATCCTTTATCGGGTTTGCCTAATTTGCATGTGATCGTGTTCATAAGCCTTGTCGGTGTTATTCAGTTTCTGCCAATCCCAGCGTGAAAACAGATAAGTAAAATATCTAGAATAAACATTAAAAAGAAAGTGGAAAAAAAGGAAATAAGATGTATTAATACAGAGATCACATAAATGCTAATCATGTAGCGCTTGCTTGCGTTAGACCGTCGGATAAACCTTTTTCGCTTACCAGCTTAATCCTGCATATAGCATTATTCCTGATGGGATTTAATTGTGCTATCTTACTTGGGGATCATTTTGAGTTCATCCCTCACACACTGTTTACCCTCCAACATCACTGCTGGCTATCTGTGCAACAGCACAGTCAGGTTTATCCACCCAGTCAAATTAATCCTCAGGAACAGCTTTGAATGTACCGTATCGCGGCTGGATTTGGCACATGCACATAAGAAAAGTGTCATTCAGGGGGAAAAAACAGACTCCTGTTGGCAGTAATTTAGAGACAAAAGATACATTAGCTACCCATATGGTTTTCCATTCATTTTGCAAAGTGCCCGTCCCGTGCATATGGTTTTACATAGTGTAAATTACCGTTAAGTGCGGACTTCCCAGAAGACTCTCTTGCCTCATAACGCTGCATGTGGCCAGACTCATATTTTAGGTAACTAATAGTGCCATACCACATCAATAACTCTAATACCACTTGACTTTCTCTTGGAGTCAATGCCCACATCTTAATGCGAGTGGTGATAAATTTCCAAATTGAGTTAATTCATTGTACGACCATTTATTCCATTTTACACCTCCATCTCGCTCACTTCACTCACTGAAGTAAACACCTCCTTACAGCTCGACACATCAGCTTACACGAACTTTTGTTTTTTACACAACCTCAAATTGCCACGTCTTACTTTCCGCCATTGAAACCAGCCAATTCACCCGCATCTGTTGTTCCTTCAAGACCTAGTTGGATACTGTATTTTGCTCCATTACATGTATTATATTTATTGTTGCCACCTAATGGCACTGGATGATGGATGCTTTCTTTCGTTGAATTATCCGTATGTCCCACTTGTTGCAAGGTTTTACAGTTCAGTCATTTTGCTTTCCTAATCCTCCTTCCCCTCTGTTACAGCACATATTACAAGTACAAGTTGCAGTATAAGTTGTCGAGTGGGTTTGATTACATTATCGCTGACAACATGAGTCACTTGCCGTCACCAGAGTGCATGAGTTCATTTCCCATCAAAGCAGAAATCACAAACATCCAATGAGCCTATATGTTCCAATAAATGTTCTGTTTTCTCTTAGCCGTGGACCAAATGTTAAACCTTGGATATCTTCTTAAAAACACAAACTTGGTAAGAGTTGAAGGAGACGTTTGATGTTAAAAGTTAGGAAAAATAGAATATTTATATAAGACGCGAATGGGAAGACGTGCGATCACATGGCAGGCCAAATAGTCTAGAGAAGAAAATTGGGCTAACGAGGGTTCTGGATGTTTTTGGATGTACACGAGCCATTAAATCATTCTTGTTTGAGATTTGAACAACCTGCTTTAAAGCTGCTAAATTCGATGTTTTATTTTCTCGCAAAAAAATGGATTAAATGAAAATGTGCAGTGACTAAACATCAGAGAATGATCAACCAGTTCAGCCTTTCCCTTTCAGCTCGACGCGGCGCACTAACATTCTCAGCTCATTGCTTTGTTTTTCCAGCCTACATTCTACTGATTTGATCCACACAGGCTTCTCTCATAGTTTCACTTTGTGCACAAGCAGGCGACAGAACAAATTGAACAAAAAAATTCTGTTAGCTGCCCAGGCTCACAAAGTTTGTGACTAGCTGGAGTGCAAAACATAAAGAAAAGAGTGAACAATTGACTTACAATTATCGGACGGCCTGACACGTGACTCCAAGTGAATGCGGATGTTGCTCCAAATCAGTTGGATGTGTAGACAAGCAGTTGTTTGCTCACATAGTTGTTGTATCAATTTACAAGCAAGTGATAACTGCTCAATGTTGTTATTTGGTGCAGGTGTCTGCTGCCACCAAGTGGCCAAAAAACATGTTCATTTTTTTGTTATTTTTAATTTTATTCAATTCAAGTGAATTTGCAAATAAAATGTGCATTCTTGCCTGGCAAGGAGTTGTATGATTCATTCATAGTGGACGAGTTTAAAATTGATGTTTTTTTTAGATTTCAATTAATCAATTTCAATCTACAGCTTAGTTGGTTAATATGCACTATGTCTGACAAGATAAATAAAACAAAAAAATTATTTATCTTGAGACAGTGCTGTTCTTAAGATGTAGTTAAGGTTAGGCACACAGATCACTTGGTTTGGTTTTAAGTGTTTTGCTTATAATCGCTGGGATTGTCAGCATATGTACCGCTTGGAAAAGTCCTGACATCGGGTTAAAAATGTCTAGTTGTTGGTTGATCGTAAAAAAAATGTTGATCTAACAGGTATAAAATGTCTACCTGTAACATATCTAGGGTTTGCAGAACTGTATTTGGCAAATGTCAAATGTGACAAAACATTTTAGCAACTTTTAGCAAAATGTTTTGTGTACAAGGTCTTATTTTCCTTTTTTTTAATTGTGTATTCAGATTTCTGCTTGTGTGTGTGTGTGGCGTGTCGGCACATGCGATTCTGACCTCACTTCAAGGAGAAGCCGGGCCGAGCGCATTTTCAGCCACTTTGTTAATGACAATGACTTTCTTGTCACATTTTTCAGGCTGCCGAGGCCTTAGCTTACTGATGCTCATTTTATCTAATTACATTTATCAAACAACAAAAGGCCAGAGCAGGCAGAGGAGATCCACACTAATTACATTAGAGCTGAGGGAAGATTGGCACATGTGATGAAGCGATTTGGCCACTCACAGCCCCGCCGACTGTGCTCAATAACTTCAAGCCCATCCCAGTTGTTTATGAGATTGAGCTGTCATCCAGACATCACTCAGGTTTAAGACGCCGCTCCGGTCTCTATGTTACAGACCTGCACTGACACAAGTGGTGCAATGGGGCCAGTGGGAGATGATGCTATTGAGCGAGTTAATCAAATTAGACAAAGATCAGGTTAAAAGTGGTCAACTGACTAAAGAACGTCACGTCTGTGGAGAGAACGGAAATGTATTGTCTTTACGCATCCGCACTCAGCAAACATGCACATGAGGAAACGCCGTTAAACACTGCGTATGAGACCTGCTATTTAGACAGCTCTATAAAACTCTCATCATCATGCAAATACTGTTCTGTGTGTATGCTCTGCACTATATTTCAGCTCCAGATGCTTGGCACGGCGAGCTCCAGGAGTACCAGGCAGCTCAAACAGGTCCCAGAAAGCAAATCCACTGTTTCTTTGTGGCAGTCAGTATTTTCCCTAGAAGACAGAGTGTCGCTCATACTACTGTACGAGCTTTCAACACAACTCAGAATCTTCTGTTGACACAAAAGGGTGCGTGTGTGTGTGTGTGTGTGTGCGACTGAGAGAGACTGCGTGTCTGTGTATTTGTCTGTGTTTGCTGAGGGGGTACAGACAGGAACTTAGGAGTTTGCAGCTGTCACAATGAGATGTCAATATTTATGACATGTTGTTTGCTATCCGGTACGTGTGAACTTTCTCTCCTCCAGACATCTGCTTCAGATATTTGCACACTCGCATTACACACTGGAACATCATGAGGAGATGCCAGGAAGCCACTGAATTCGGATTAACCATTGACAATTGTTTTAATTGTCTCACAGCACGTACTCTACAGGTACTGATTACTCATTTTGAAAAACTTTTATTGATAATTATACTTTTATCTTATTTTTCCCCAAGAAGGCCTTGTTCATAATCTCACTGTTTCAGTTCATACATTCCAACAGATTCTCAATTCCAGCTCTTCAACTACAGCAGCTTTTATCAGCGGCCCTGTGCTTCGAAGTATGACTCTTCCCCTGCATCACTTTTGGAATTGCAAAGCTCCGATGGCAAGTAAATAATAAATATACAACGATCACTGAGACTTAAGTTTGCTGACAAACATTTCACAGATTACGATGTGACTGTTAATGTTGAGAAAGTGTCGCAGTTTGGTTAGGTTTAGGCACCGAAACTGCTTGGTTAGGTTTAGGAAAAAAATCATGGTTTGGGTTCAAATACGTAAAATTCACAAGTTCAGTTCAAAAGTTCAAAAGCAAGTTAAGTCCTGTGTTTGAACCATCCAAGCAACAATGTTCAAACCAAGGGAATTAGACAAGTTTACTCAAGGTAACAGTGCATTTTGTTTAGTTTCATGTCGCTAAAAAATGATGAAAGAGAAACGGAGTGTGAGGAAGGAAGTCGTCTACGATTCTTTAAAAAAAGACATAACGAAACTAAAAGTTACTTTGTCCACGAACATTTGTGCCTGAGTCACGTCAGACAGCTTTTTATCAGCAGTTGTTTAATGGTGTGTTCACTGCCAGCGAAACGAGTTTGACCGCCGGATAATTTCGTGTTTATTCACCCCAAACAACAAGATTACTTAACTGTGCATTAGCACATAAGATGGCCTGGCACAGGCACTCACCAGACACCCTCTCCTCTCTGTATACTTCCCCTTCAGCTCCAGTTGGCAGTCAACATCACAGAACGTTAACAACCAACAATAGAGGTCGTCCTGCAAATCGCTGCTGCAGTCAAGAGAGAAGTTAAATCCACTTTTTGACCCCCCCCCCCACAAAAAAAGGAATCTCTGAGCGTTCCTCCTGTTGGTTAAAGGCTCCCGATCAGAGCAGTATCTGATCTGACTTCAGGTGTTTATACCTCCAGAGGGTCTGGCTCTGCACCCCGGCCTCGCTCCCCTCAGAACAGTCAGCAAACATACTTTGTTAAGTTTTGACAGCGAGAGCCCTAGTGGCAGAAATGACTAATTGTGTGTTTGATAACTCAAGGTGATGATGGAAGGGCAAGTGCTGCTTTTTCACTTCCACAGTCAGATTCTACCTGATCACCTGGAAGGTCAGAATATTACGATAAGTTGTTGCTATTATGAAAATGTACAACTGTAGGTTTACTACAGGCTTTTTAAATTGTTAAGCCCGAGCAAAGCCCAATTGGGCTATTTTTTGAGCACCTATTCTACCATATAAGTGAAATATATAATTTGGTACCTGAGAAATTTTAAATGGCACAGATGGTGCCAAATGTGCCAAAATGGAACATTTGGAGATTCTGCCTGAGTAATCTGGACAAAAACCTCTCTAATTTTGTTCCGATTCGCTTTATTAGCATAAAAGTTGGCAGAGGTAATGTTCAGATGTTTTGCTGTGGTTTGCTTGAGATTTGGAGCTGCAGCTGCATCATTCCTCAGGAAAATTCATTCTTAAATTGTAATTTAAATTCATTTAAGCTGTGACCCAAACAGATCTGGTGACATATATACTCATGCTGACACATCTAAACAAAAATTGTAAGCGTTTCCTTTACTATGACACAAGATTAATTATTGAGCAGAGACACAAAATACAGGCTAGTTCTTAACAGGTTAAAGTCCAGGGTCGGGTCCATCTTCCAGCCCTATTCAAATACTTCTACACTCTAGTGACAGAGCCTGAGTCCACACACAACACTCTACAATACAAAGCATATGGCTTGTTTTGTAGTTGAACAGACCTTGAGGGAGATGGCTTTGCCTTGATGCCTCACTCGGGGCTCGAGTTGTTTCCCCGTGCATTCTCAACACTGCATCTGTTAAAAACCTGTCCGTGTGGACCGGGACATTTGCTGGCAGGCGGTGAGGCAGGTTTGCTGGTGTGCGTACATGAACACGTATTCCCAGCCCCTTTTATTGATCAGACCATTATCAACACCAGTGGACATAAATTAATTAAAAGGTGTAATACATCTTACCCTGTAAGACAGTGCCACAGAATATTGTTTTGTCATCTATTTGATTTGTGTACGTATTCAAATTGGCATAAAATCACTTGCGTAACTCCAGTCGGGCCTTTGCGTCATCTTTTTTCAGGCACAATGCCACTGACAATGCTTCGCTCTGCTGGAAAGAGTTCCCTCACCTTTCCCCGCTTGGCTCCACGCATGCCGATGTGTGTTCCAGGCTGACTGTAATCACAGTGTTGTCTTTATCTTGTTTAAAGCACACAGCTCTGAACGCACACAATCCACAGTCTCACTGACCTTCTGTCACTCTGCAGTGTTTTTTATCAGAAATCCCAGAACTCAATCCCCCAAACAATATTGTTTTTTCATCTTTCTATTACATTTACGGAGAGCTCAGCTTCACATTCAGTAATGCTACCCTGTCACTGTCCACACTTGTGCTGCTTTCAAATTTTCTTCTCGAATTCGCAGCTCTGCTGATTGGTTTCATGCTGGGATTCGTAATGAGACACAGGTGTACGCGGCGCTTTGCAAATTTGTGGGGAAAATCACATGCACATAGACACAGAGAATGGCGTATGTTCCTTTTACTTGCAAATCTACTGAAAATATTGTATACTTGGGGCTAAAGCTTCAATAATGTGCTAAACTCCTGCCAGGCTCAGGCATCTACGCGCTCTCCTTCTGCTCTGGGTGATTAAAATATCATCACAGCTTAAATTAGCACCCCATTAGCAAAAACCAGTTATTCCACAATGGAGTATCCAGGAGTCCCCTGCAAACAAAAACATACAGGGCTTTAGCGAATGAAAGAGCAGGGCATGGAATGAGACGTCGAAAATGATTAAATGACTGTGAATAGCAAAGTTTCATAAGTGTACTATGCTTCAAAAAAGTGCCTAGAGCTGAGGATTGAGTCTTCACAGTGCCACGTAGAATACATAAATGATGAGTGGGTACACACTCTGAAAAAAGTTCAGAGGAGCAAAATATAACCCTGAAAAAGAATGAAGAACACACACTGAGACAGAGTTAGCGGGAGAAAGGGAATGCTAAGGACATAAGAGTTGCTGTCAAGTGGAAAATGGGAAAGTGGGAGGCATGAGATTTCTTCACTGCTGGCGACGACGACGCACATTTTTTTTTTTTTGCGAATGGAAAGCTCCGGCCCGGTCCACAGCATGCCACCGAGCCCCATCAGACAGCCTTGGTCACATCCTAATCACTGCTTAATTATTTAGACTGAACAACTGCCCTCAAGGCTGCTTTGTTTTCCTTTCCATTGTAATCCTATTGCATATGTTTATTCTCTTCTTCTGTCTGGAGCGGGAAAACAAACAAAGCCAACATTTTTTAAATATTTTTTTTTGGTTTTGTTGGAATTACACGGTTTGCCAAGAGCAATCAGAGGAGAGAAAAACTCCTCACAGTCAGCAATTACAAGAGTTAGATTCTGCCTTAATTTGGCCCACATTTCTATTTTAGATTGCACGTGATAATGGTTTGTGTCTCAAATTATGAAGGCGGAATAGTGGTTAACATTTGATATTCACCAACAGGTAGAATAGAATGCATATTCTGTAATTATCTCTCAATCGCTGAATATGTGCTGTGACTGGGAAGCTTCAACTTACAGAAAGCCGGTCTCTGTCCTCTTGACTTGAACTATGCCTAGACACTCGTAACATGCGTGTGTGCTATGAGTCAGTATTATATCACATCAAGCACTTTTTTAAAATTGCCTTGGGATAACTGACTGTTTACAATGATTCAGCAGGTTGTTTGAAGTTTTTAAATTATTCATACTTCATGTACAATGACTTCATACAGTGCTTCATGTATTTATAGGCATAAAGGACAACTCAAAAGACAACCACTGTGTAAATTATTTATGAAGGTGACACATTCAAAATAACTCATGAATGGTTAAATAATCGTTCAAAGACTTTTATTATGTGCCAGTGAATGACTCAAGATTTGTATGTGGCAACATAAATTCCTCCGGTTGGTGTCTACGAATGGAACAGGGCAAAAATAAATTATTGGATTGACTGAGGAATAGTTTTTTTCTGTGAAACGGTTGTATATCACTTTTAGATGGCAGTTTTATCATTTCGCCAATAACAGTGGACAGAAATGAACAAATGCACTGAACTCGTCCCGTCCTTAAAAAAAAAGAAAAGTGAAACCCCCTCAAAAACAGCAGGCAAGTATGCTAATTGAACTCAAAGTAACATGCAGTGGGTTGAGAATATGTTGTAAGGCCATGTTTGGAATGACTTTAGCCTTGAAGGAATTAAGGTCTTCCAGCCCTGAAATACAGCACTTGTGCCAATGCAGGAAAAACAAAAAAAAACAAAAACAAAACACAACCCTCAAAATAATAGATTTGGCATTGACAGCTGCCAATTTCAAATTTCCTCTAGTCCATCTCCTTTGCCATCAAAGGTCCAGTGCGTAGGATTTAAGCAGATCTATTGGCAGCAATGGAATATATTATTGCTATCGCCAAGGAGGTAATGTGTTAAGCCGTGTCTGTATGTGTGGTTGTTGGTTGGTTTGGCAGCAGGATTACACAAAACCTTCTGCACAGACTTTGGGTGAAGGTGACCTCATCCTTCGAACAGGGTCCCAGAACATAACCCCAGAGCTTAACGGCCATGTTGCACCACTGTGTTTCTACGTTGGCCCAGCATGGCATTTTCTTGAGGCGAGGGGTATTAAGTAGGTTGCAATCTGGAACCTCACCACTAGACGCCAATAAATCCTAAAAAAAAAATCACCTTTAACATGTGACATTTATACAAATATTTTTTTCAATGAATGGAGAAGAATCCTTATTTTTATTACATATCATAAGATGTACAACATGGTGATACTGGCACTCTACGTTTGCTGGTTAAGACTTCAGATTTATTATTTGTACTCCAGGTGACTTATTCCACTAACAAAATGTTATGAAGATGTGTCCAAGGAAACATGGATGTCATGGTGCAGCGAGACAATATTTTGATGGTGAAGTTAAAGCCTTAGAGAAAAAAAAACAAAAAAACACTCACAGTCAAGCCCCCTCCTCCATGAATTCAGCAAAGTCATTTAAAAAAAAAATACTGGCAGATTGTTGAATCTCTCCCAGCACTCAAGAATGATTTCAAGGAAGGCTTGGAACTTGTTGTTTTATGCTCAGCTTAACTTTGTGACACGTTGTGCACCCGCTGTGTGCTCAGTCCTTTGCTTTCGTGCCAGATGGGCAATTAGAAATATGGTTATTGCATGCTGAGCAGCCACCCACACACTGGCTGCAAACGTTGCCACATGTGGAGAGACTACCTGTTACAATACTCATATTATATACTTCATTCAAGGTCCTTGTCACTGAGCTTCAAGCAGCATTATGTCCTTAGGGAACATCTGCAAAGACGCTGCAGGTTCAGTAATTTCATTCTGTGATTGTGCTTCCGCTCTTTCTCAAGACACATTTTTATATGCATATTGTGTTACAACTTTTTTTCCGATGATCTCTCTGAAAAATGTCTGAAATCGAAAAATGTTTCACAATTCCACTTCCTGAACAGCCTAATGCATAGAGGGCCTTTCCTCAACTAACACATGTATAACCAACATACAGAGATTACGATTCAAAGCAGAAGACCTTGGGTAAAATAAAAGAAATACCCACTCATTTAAAATAAAGTTTATTGTAAAATGCGTTGAGAACTCTTTGGATCACATTTGAACCATGCAAACAGGTTCGGATTTAAGCCGTGTGTGCAAATGCAACACCTTTGTAACCAGTCTCACAGGGATGTCTGACAAAAAAACGCTACACCGCATCCAAAGCGCTATCAGTATCAGGGTTGAGCTATATCACCACAGGCCCCCCATGTGTTGCTGCTAAATTAACACTGCATCAGAATGCATCTAACCTACATGGCTGTACCTCTAAATGTAGGGCATCACAGCTATTTCTTCTCCTCAGTCTCCTTATTTTGCTCGACGCCATCAGTACTTTTTATTAAGTGCTCCAGAAATGACATATGTTTATAATGACAATCACGTTTATGATGGGAGCAAAGGAGGAAGTCAGGTAACATCACTAAAGGCTGACAAAGTCTGTGTAGGGATGAGGTCATGGTTCATGGATGGGTCAACAAAATTTGAGCGCTGAACACAGCTGTTATTTCCATCGAAATTGCTGGTGTTTTTTGCTTTTTTTTAGCATCACTCGATTGCTCCAGATCCTCAGCCAGGTTTATTACAATTGTCACCTGTCATATGAGTCTAAAAGTCATACTTATGTCATACATACTAAAAGTAAAGATAATGTGTTGAATATTACTATTATTATTTTTAATATAAGTCAATCATATGAAAAGTACACAAGTAAAAATCTGCTATTAAATGCACTTGAGCAAAAAAGCTATTTTCTAGTCATAATAAAGTACAAATAAAGGTTAATTGTGCTTATATTTACATGTATGTATTGATGTATGTATTGTATGCATCGGGTTAATAATTGTCAATTTCTTTTTATCCAATTTTGTCCAATTACAGATAAAAACAAATTAATGTAAACATGTGTTTGGCCTACTTCGTAATCTGTAAAATAACTAGTAACGAAAGTTTTTGAAAAAATATATACTAGAGAAAAAAAGGACAGTATTTGCTTCTAAAATGAATGAGCATGCAAATAATCAAGTAAAGTACAAATATCCAAAAACTGTTCTTCGGTACAGGACTTGAGCAATTAGATTGAGCAATTGAATTAGATACATTCCATCACTGATTGTCCCCATGACAACAAAACACTACTATCTTAAGCAAAGTCAATTTGATGTTTCCTAATGCTAACCGAGTGTTATCTGAGCTGAAGCCTCAGTAAATCAGCCCTTAACCAGACAGCAGTCACATCACAAGAGTGATTTATTCTTCAACACAGACTTTTTTCTCGGAGGATGTGGGATGTTGCCCTGCCAACAGGGCCGTCACATCAGATAACATTGGCATCGCTCATGAGAGCACAAACAATGACATATTTTGTTGACTTCTTGTCTCTCTCTGTCATTTTTCTGTCTTCGCAGTAATCGCAAAACACTTTCCTGTATTTTGTTTGGTCAGCAAATACACTGACACATTTCAACATAGCATGTTGAAGTGTTCTCACAATTAAATTAAATGTTTGTTTCCCCACTCAGGAGAGGAATTTTGGGCATCAAGTATGAGACTCATGAGGTGGCCTCGATACTAAAGTATCACTTTTAAAAAGTTGCCATGTGGATCTGCCTGGCTGACTGTCTTATTACCCAGAAAACTTCCTGAAAATGAGTTTGTTTTTTCATTAGAGCAGCAGCGAGGCTAGAATGGTGTCATCTTCATTCATCTGTGTTTCTCCCTCTTGACCCTCCCTCCCCTCGCCCTGCAGGAGAGAAAATCCTCATGACTGATGGACCTGCTGGCTATTTGGACATCTGTCTTCTCCTTCGTAGCCCTGGCAGAGAGAGGTCTGGGTACAGTGTGACAGGCCTCTGCAACAGCGTGTACTAACACCAGGTAGAACCATCTCTGTGGCCTAAGCCTTAGAGATCAGCCATTAGTAGGTTGTCAATCTAGCGAGCGCTAACAGTCTTCTGGGCAGCTAGGAGGAAGATTCAGCTGATGGCTTCAAACGAGCAGCTAGATGTGAGATCATTACAGTCCAGGTAAATTTAGCTCCTGTTAGGGTATTGTGTCTGGGCTGGTTGCTGAATGTGGCACAATTATTACAGTTATGTGGATAATGGAGTCAAATCTGCACAGTGTTAAAAAGTATTTTTACTTTACCAGAAGGCTGTGAGTTACAAACCTTGATCATATTTGACATAAAGGGACACAAGCTCGCCAATAACGAGCTGATGCATGGCATGCACGTCAGCATATTGCTCCTTAAGTCTCCTTAAGAGAAGTTATTCGGGAGGTAGGTGCACATAAATGAGGTTCTTACCATGCCTTGCACAGTATACCGCGGTGCTAATAAGGTGATACTACTGTACACATTCATCTGTATATTTATCTGTATATTTGCACGATTATCCAAAACCTTAATGGCAAATATCACGTCTGTTTTAGTTCTGTGTATGAGCAATTTTAATGTATTCCACAAATAATCCTTATCCAACTGTATTCACAGACAGTATCTCCTTTTACAGTAAAAAACAAAAAAAAACAAAACAAGATTTTCTTTAGTCTCCAGTCCTTCAGAGGTGACAGGCTCGGGCATTAAGAGACATTGTTAATGGTAACGGTTGCTTACAGACAAAACACAAACAGTGTTTGTTAGCACTGGTGCTGAAGAATAAGGAGCACACCATTTTGCATATAAAGTGACTGATGGTGATATTTGCAGTTGAAGTTTAAAGCCATTTACAGCCCAGTCGCCGGGGGAAAATGTTGGTAGTTAACATTT
Organism: Diplodus sargus; assembly: GCA_903131615.1. NCBI lineage: Eukaryota > Metazoa > Chordata > Actinopteri > Spariformes > Sparidae > Diplodus > Diplodus sargus. The sequence continues at coordinate 10,009,590 of CAEMYA010000179.1, read as the reverse complement.
CTACAAGCCAGATACATTCAAGTTTGTCTCATCTGATACTGTAAGGCCACGTACTATATTGTGTCATGTCATGTTCATATTACATGTTTATTTCCTGGCATTCCCCAGTGAACATTCGTAGTAAGGTTCCAAAATGACGATATGCTCTTATTCGCAGATTACAGTTGATGAAAGGTGTTTTTGAAGCAATATAATTTCAGTTTTTCGAGATTGAACTGCCAACATTTCAATTGATTGATTACATTTTACGTTTATGTAGACCAAAATTGTCCTACCATTGGAAAAATGACTTTGGAGAAATAACTTCATATTAATCAAGTCTTCCATTTCAAGATACAAATGATCAAATTATCAGAATGGTTATGCAGATTTCTGTTTTGGTTGATGTTGAAACCACACTTTAGCTGGTTGAAGAGAGGGCAAAACGATGGTGTTGAAATGGAAGTTGGTGCTCACTAGGTCATGTTGGGAGGGGCGAGAAATGGTGCTTTTCATCAATTGCAAGTGTGAAACCAACTTGAATATTTTACAAGGGACCGCAGCGCTCCAATGATTGTAAATGGGACATCACTGGATATCTTTTAAGGGGACCTCAAGACAACTACCATCCGTGTTGGGTTATCTGGGCATCGCAATCCATATTTATTGTGACCACAACAGATACTTGTGTGCCTAAATCTAGCCAGAGCATTCGCATGACATTGTGAAAAGATAAAAATTGAAGACTGAACCTTAAGAAATAAAAAAGTTGTAAGTTGTAAAGTTTTAGCTTATTTGTGGTCGTGCAGAAACTTTGCCCACAGTTATTCTGCCGATTGGGATGCTGTTCAATTTGCTACAGCTGACTAGCTTTTTGCAAGACAATTTGTCAGAGTTTTGGCAGCAAGGGGAGAATGGGCAAACCTCCTGAAAGTCTGTCTCTGAGGCATTCACATATTATTCCAAAATAGCTAGAACCCCATACTCCGAGCAGGACATGCAGAAAATAAGAGTGCATTCTACTTCAGGTTGGACTCCGGGTGTTTGATTTTAGCCTTCGTCCAAATTCACCAATAAGGCCTCCGTGTATCTGTTGAACTGCCATCTTGTCAGCTCTGCCCATGGGAACACGTTCCCTGATGTTATTTATCCGAAAGGTGATGTAGAATCAGAACAACAGAGCACCTCATTTTATCTCTAATACCTGCGGTGCCAAATGGCCCAAGGAGAATGTTTGCTCAGCGGTTCTCTGTCCAACAATCGACGAGCACAAACAATCAAAATGGAGGATGTGAGCTCTTGGTCTGTATTTGCATGTTCAGAAGGGGGTTTGGCGGCCTCGGAATACCCACTTTTTTGTGTGATCCTGTGGTAAACATTCAAATCACATTCTTCAAATAATTAACAAGCCTTCCTTTCTTGCCAGTTTTTAATTTTTTTTTTCTTCCAAGTCTGTTTGCCCCTTCGTTTAATCCTCCCCTTTCTTTTTGATTTGCCAACATTTCCTCACTGCCACATCCCCTCTGGGGGGTTTGGGATATTTTAAATATATATCCCACCTAACACTCTGCCTGTCATCAGCCCACCACACGCGCACATGCACACGCACACGCACACGCACACACACACACACACACACACACACACACACACACACACACACACACACACACACACACACACACACACACACACACACAGTGATACAAGCTGCTCCCTTCAGACAGGCGTGTGTGGTGCAACAGTGGTACTGATGACTATGGCATTCATGACCAACATAAACATAACAGAGATAGTTCCTCATCTTAGTCCTTCTGTAAAATGTGAAAAAGTGCTTGCTGATGTGTATGATGAAGCCTCAACTGACATTCTCGGTCTCACTGATAATCCAGTCTGTCCTTTGTGGCTCGTGTATCATAGACAGGCTGACAGTGACTTGAGAATGGTTTGATGGTGTTGTGTAATATGTCTGTAGATGAACAGAACAACACAGAGTTATCAAATGTTAGGATCCACGTCGAATGTATTTAGAGACCTCCCTATCACTCTGCAACAGTAAATCTCAGAACATACTCATTAACCAAGTTGAAGTTTTAAATTAAAAACTACGACCAATAGAATTATGGGATGTAACGACTTTCAATGATCCCTGGAGTATTTTATGTCGACTGTCGCGGAGGCAACTTGTCACGTGTCACCACCACTTCCAGGCTAATGACTCTGTAATGGCCCCATTTATCCATTTAGCCTCATTGAGTTCTATTCTGCAATGCTGGTCCTGCCAGGTTCTTTGCCTGTCGGTGGATGCTTCAAACACTCAACTGCAAGTGGACCATTGGAGAGCTAGTGAGTTGCAAAGCAGTCGTTGACCACAATGGATACAGTGGTGTCGAAATCAATTCACAAGTTGCCTTCTCCTTCATGCTCAGACTTTGAGCTGCAATTAAGATTTGAAATAAACATAGAATAACCACTGGGTGCTGTCAAATATGACAAATGAGAGGTATTCAGGGAATTCCATTCAGGTTACTCTGATGTCTTGTGATGTCAGATAATACATTGGGATGTACTGGAGTCCATAAAACTCTATTATACAGCATGTGCTTTTCATCAGGTCCTTGCATTGAATTTCCAAAACCCATTAGCTACAGAGCCAACATTCTGCACACCTGTGGATTGACAGGTGTGGAGGATAAGACCAAGTGTCGACGGAATTCTTATAAAATAACGAGCCTCTCTTCACAAAACCAAGCAAATTGTTTGAAAAATGTTTGTGTGTTTGTGTATATATGTATATAAGTCTAAGGGCAGAGGGGTAAGTGGATGCTGGTGAATAAATACTTAAATCACTATAAGATATATAACTATTTATGGGAATAGTACATGTTTATAAAAACAAAAATGAATCAATATATAAGGTATAATACACAAGATAATGGTAGATACGTTAAATTGTATTTTGCAGGACATATTTGGTTAAAAATTATATACATTATAATGTGTGTATTGCCCGTCTTTATACGCACCATTCTTTTGTAGTGTTGTTTATGGAAAAAAAAAGTTCAAAAATGAAGATTTCAATCAATCAGTAATCAAGTATTATCTTGCCTAAACCGAGTTAAGTTGTTGTCTCCTTCTTAAACCTAATCAAGTGTTTTCTTATCTAAACCTAACCAATTTGTGACTGTACGACAAAGGTCCAGTAAGTGTTGCATGCATTGCTGTTATGCTGCAATGGCCTTGTTGTTTTAGGAAAGTGGATATTTGTCATTTTGAGAGATGCTGACAAAAGATCAATTCATTTGTTTAAGTATGATGATGTGTTAAAATAACCTCATGAGGGTCTGTGTACTGAAACATTGCTTCCTGATTACAAGTTACAACAGCATGCTGTGCAAGAGTTTTTCGCTCTCAGACCAATTATGTGAATTTTGGTAGACAAAGGTATCAAACCTGAACGTGACAAAGATATTGGTGAGTTACACTAAATCTAACTAATACAATCCCACCCATCATTTCTTCAGGGACATACTGTGTTGTATTACTTATTCAGCATGATGCCTCCAAACTAGCACAACTTTCAAACTTCATAACTTTTAAACTGGCCAGGAGGAGCCTTATATTTTAAGCTACATTCGTTAACCTGACCGAAAATGGTTTGAGGCAAAGTTTCAGCTGCAATGCTACCAGCTTGATATTGAGCCAAGCTTTCATCCATATATTTTATTGAGGCTCTGTAATACAGCACAGCTGTGGAGTGTAGTATCCCAGGTATGTGATATCAAAGAAAGAAGCAGGTGGTACTGAGATTAAACTAAGAGGGATATATAATTACCTGTGGATCTGTTACACAAGTTGTCAAGCAATTATTTAATAGCGAGTAAAGGCGTGGGCTCATATCCATAATTTTACATGCCAAGGTGGATGCAACACATTAGTCAAAGGTTCATACACTCATAGTCTAAAACACACACACACCCTTAAAAATATCTGGAAGTCACTGACTTACCATGGTGGTATTATGTTACTATTACTATTACTCTTATTAGTAGTAGCAGTCTTAGTAGTAATTGTAATTGC
>CAEMYA010000179.1:9970162-10002178 GCA_903131615.1 Diplodus sargus | reverse complement strand
ATCGGTGTGCGGGTCCTCTCAAGCTCCGCCCGGGACTGTGAATGTCGACGAGAGCGTTTAAAGCTATTAATTAGTTTTATTTAAATAATGATAATAATAATAATATTAATAATATTAACAACACGCACGCGCCTTAAAAAAATAAAATAAAATAAAAAACCCAATCACCTCCAAACAGTATGCTAATGAGTTATCCTCTCCGTCATGTGCAGCTCTCTCTGAGGCGGCACATCTTTCCCGGGGTTGATGCTGCAGAAGTGCGGGCGCAGAGCAGCCGGAAAACATTGGAGGGAGACGGAGAGGTGGTGGTGGTGGTGGTGTGTGTGTGTGTGTGTGTGTGTGAGGGGGGGCAAATGATTCTCAAGGTTTATTTTTTTTCTAGGGGGGGCATATTACGCAGACCCGCCGCGGCTTCAGTGAATGGCACTACAGGGGCAACACTGAGAGTGGAAGGTGTCTTCTGCAGGCCTGTAGCACTGTGCAGCCGACATCAGTGTTTGTATCCAAAGCTAATTCCGTTTTTTTCCCCCCCCTTTACTTACATCCCTTGTTGATCAATTCAGCCCCGGAAGCCTGCATGATGCATTAACTAAAAAGTGCTCAGCCTGGATATCGGACATTGGATATGAGTTTCGGTTCCTGTTATCATCTGTTTTCTCGTGATGTCCATGTTGTGGATGAATTGCTGCTCGTAATGCATTCTGTGAAAGCACATAGTCCTCTGGATCTGTGTTTATGTCTACGTGCCCGGTTCTGTGTTGCACGGGGCTCCGAGCGCGTGCGTGCGTGCGTGCAAGCGAGCACGTACATGTACTTGTTTCCTAGTGTGTGTGCGTGTGTGCGTGTGTGTGTGTGTCACCATCAGTGAGGCAAAGTTGTCGTTCCGTGCGCTCCCCTCAAGTTGCTTTGATTGCTGTTCCACTGACTAACTGCGAGGGGAGCTCATGCTCTTTTACACTAGGTGTCATTATGTGGCTCAAGGCAAGATAACTGTGTATGAGACTGATACCAACTCTATGAAATTAGAGAAGTGGCTCCTGCTTGAAATTGGTCCGGAAGCATTTATCTTGCACTTCCAGTGACTGCCACTGACTGCAGTTCTTGTTTTGTTTTTTCATCTTGTCTTCTTTTTTTTCCTGTTAATTCTGCACATTCATACAGAATTAACAGAAAAAAACCCAAGAACAAAAAAATACCTTTTATGCATTTGTGATTATGAAGTTAAATCAGTCTCCATGCCAACAACGAACAACAGGGAATGATGGCCTTTAAAGGTGCACTATGTAGGTTCAGGGAAGACATCATCAGGATGATCAGAAGTGAGATCTCCATTTGACAAACAACAAAAATAAATAACCTCTCTTTGTTTTCCTGACCGAACTAACTGGATTAACAAACTGAATTTAAAGGGGCACTGTGTAGTTTTTGAGAAGAAATTCAAACTTAGAATTTCAAGATTTACAACATTAATGAGGTAAAAATACAAACTAAGATTAAAATTTTTTTGTTTTACACAATTGAATAAACACGTTGTTCTCGGAGGAAAATAATGTTTGAAGCCAGAAAGGTGGCAGGGTCCGCCACATAGAAACAAAGTAAAACAGTGTCGTCCTTTAGAGACGACGCGCATTTGTTTATTCAATTTGTTAAGGCATGAAAAAAAATTAGTCAGTCAAGATTTTCTCTTCTGATTACAGTTTCTTCAAAACTACATAGTGCACCTTTAAAGGTCAACACAATTTCACAGTGTAATTTGCCTTTGCATTTGCTGGACCCCGCCACCTTTCTAGCTTGAAACAGTGTTCTTGTCCCCACAAATATTGCCCTTTAAGAGGAAGTTTGAAAAATGTGTGTGCGTCGTCCTTCTCTAGATAACCCTGCACACTATGGGTGAATTGTAAGTCTTGAGCGTCAATGTTAAAAAAATAAATGACAATATATTGACAGCTAGTCAGTACATCCTGCCACATTGTTCCCTCTTCTCCAAATGCAGTGCAGAAAATTGCGCTGGCAGCGGAAATTGCAGGAGAAAAGCCGCCTTATTCAGTATGCCTCATTCAATCTGGTGGCCTTTTCAATGGCAAAAACGCTGGCAACATGTAATCATTTTCAGAGGGAAAAGCGTTCCACATCACATTGCCAAAATGAAAATGCCAGCAGTGGCTTAAAGCTATATTTGTGTCATGGCTTGAGATGACCCACTGTAGATGATGCTTTCAAGGACTGGAAAAAGAGAATATTCAGCAGCAAGCAGAGGTCCTTTTTACAGACCTTGGCAGTGCAACTTGCTGATGAATTGTCTGCAAAGTGATTCCTCAAAGGCGTGGATATAAACTGCCATAAACATAATTATAAGGAATGGCCAATAGGATTCACCTCTTGCATACAAACGACTCCCCATATAGCACCTTGAGCATAGATAAGGATATTATGTGCAATCTGTCCTCGCGGTAGACAAAGAACAGTCTTGTTCTGGCAGAGCTCGCCATCGCTCTCTCTCTCTCCCTCCCTCTGTTACTCCCTCTCTTTGTATTCTTGCATTGGCATTGTTTTTATGTGGGTGCTGGCTGCAGCTGCAGTGGCCAGAAGGCTGCCTCCCAAGAGGTTGGAGAGAAAAAACTAAAAAATCTGTTTTTATTGGAAACAAACAACAGGGTCACATAATGACATGTGACAAAATCTCCCGGAAAAAAATGCTGGTGAGCTTCGGAGAGGCAGCTGAACCAGTTGACCTCCACTAGAGGCTGTCTGACCTATGCACTGCTGCTATCAGTCCCGGAAGACGGCGTGGGACTAACCGTGCTTGTACAGTATGATGTGCAAAGAGAGAAAAAAAAAAAGAAAAGAAATAAAATAAGAATTTTCACCCCGCAGGCTCATAATTAAAGGGTTGGTGGCTGATCACAAGTGGTTAATTGCATTCTTGCGCACCATAAAATTTAAACCGTGTTAAGCCTTGATTAACAATTCCAGAAGGGAATTTTGTTTGACTTTTTTTTTTCCCACAATGGCCCTTCATCTGAACACTTTATGTGGAGCGCCACCCTCTCATGCTCATGTACGGCAAACTGACATACACTCAAAGAAGTCAGCCGTAGTTTGGTGAAGGACCATTTTGAGATTCATAGTTAGATCTGCTTTTCTTCGGCATCTTTGTCAGCTACTTGGCGCTGCAGAATTTCGTGTGAAGCCTCGGGGGAGCTTTAAAAAGCAGGCTCAGAAAATCCTTCAACAACCTCAAACGGCAACGATTTGATTGTTAAAAAAAAACTATTTGGCCATTCGATCCAGGTAGCTCCTCATTTGAATGCAGTGGCCTTTGTCTGGTCTCTCTCTCTCTCTGTATTTCCCTGTTTTCTCTCCCTTCACAGCAGGACTCAACAGTCTAAATGTCTGTCTGTGAACATGAGCACCATGTATGAGCACCCTAACCCTAACCATATATATATAGATATATATATACAATCCTCTGCAAACTATGCATCATGACCTAACATTTGCTGGTTGCCAGGTAGGAGACAAAATGAGAAGACAAGAGATAGAGATGCTAAATTGAGCCTTTACAAACCTGACCCTCTGAGTCATTAAGCACTGCCAGGGAGCTCAGTTATTACTCCTTAAAAAATATGATAACTCTGACAACACAGTCATAACTACGGTAATTTATCTTGCTTGACACTGCCTTGGTCTTTACTGGCTCTGGCTGTACATCCATTTGAACGTTCCTGCCCTGTGTGACTGCGAGCGAGGAGAGGGAGAGTGTGTTTTGATGTGCTGTGGTCTCTCACATCACTGAACAATAGAGGTCTGCACTGGCCGGCGATTACAACGTCGAACCGTTAACGTAATTTGCTTCACTGTTGCCTCCCATGTTGCCTGCAGCACTATAATTTGATCTGCTCCGGTCTGGAAGTTGTGTCCGAGGTATTTTAAACAGGAAGCAGTCCTCTCAGTGGCAAAATATCTTAGGGGGCTCAATTTGTATGGAGATGGAATGCAGTTGTGACCATGGTTTTGCAATTGGCAATTTTGCTGTGGAGGTTTTTCTTTCCCACCTTCATTCGTTTGGTAATTTTGTGGTGGAGCCATGGTATAAATACATTTTTGGGGCAAATGTGATGCTTTGTAGACTATGTTCAATATAACAGACAAGTACAGTGCATATTGTCTATGATATGTTTGTTTTTCGGTATTACATTCTACAATATCCACTTGTGGTAGCTGATGCATAATTAAGGTATCGTTTCATCTGCTTTAATCAATATCTCTATAACAGGTATCTCTGCTGTTAGCTCCTTCAGCTCTCCGGGGCTCAGGGCTCGGTGGCAGGGCAGGCGAAAGCGTTGCCAGATGGACGTTAAACTGTCGTATCAGAGACTTACGATTATTGTACTTTGGAGGAAATTATTGTGTGCCAGTCATAATGTGTACTTTTACAGAAATATTTACAGAAATGTTTGTCTCTACTTCAAATCCATCCATAAAAGGAAGCTGCTGTAGCAATGTTGAGGGGGTGTCCATAAGTCGATAAATCTGACTATTTTTATTGTAACCTACTATTACAAAAACAAATGACAAGACAGCACCACTGGAAGTCTGTTCATATTCTGCATGAAGGTAAGCTAATCAAATTAATAACTGAACATAAAGCATACACCTGGTGCCCCTTTTGTTTTATTTGCCCCTGCCCCTCAGACATCCTGAGTCTGCCACTGTCGAAGCCCACGTCAAGCATTACTGGCAGGAAATGAACTGAAATGAGGCTAAAACCAGCTCCTAAATTCAAATAACTGTACATTTTGATGTACATTTATGGCATTTTTGGCATTGTTAATGGCACATGTTACAGAGGGCAAAGTTATTGTACAAATACTCTAATGATGGTACACCTGACAACATTTGGTCTGCAACTTGACTATAAACTCAATCACCCCTGCGGCTTACAGATGCATCATCACAGACGTTTTTTAGCAGGTGGTAAACATGGTGGCACATTTGGCAATTAAATAGTCAGACAGTGCCTCCAGGAGTTGGTGGAGACCAAAACGGAATATTGAACGCACATTAGTCAAGTGGACAAGCCACTGTTTTTACTTTCATATTTTTCCTTATCAAGTGGCCAACAAAACACCAATTAAAGTACATTTAAGGTAAGGTCACTAAAATGTCATGATTTATGTTGAGAAAATATTGTAGCCATGTTTAAATTAGACAAATCAACACTTTAACCTGATTCTCTTGTACACCAATCTAACACCTCAACCTCCACAATCTTTCACTGTGTAAATGTCACACTATTTCCTGCATTGGTCAATGACCATTTTTAATTAGTTGTGTGTAAACATCATTGGCAATGTGCCCAGGTCATCATGCTGTATAAAGGTGAAAGAAAAATCCATTCCAGTAGCTCTGAACTTAAATGTATTTTCATGGTTTTTGGCAATTACTGTAGTAAGAATTGCTGCAGCATTGCAGAACCAAAACTCATCCTTTCAATACAGTAATACAGACCCAATCCACTCTGTGCACCTTGTCAGAATGATTTCTTTCTAGCCATGTGCCGCCTGGCTCAGTGTTTTTTGTGTATTTCACAGCTTGCAGGGTTCTACACAACAGTTACCGCTTCACCGATAGTGTTTTCAAGGCTACACATTGCAAACAATAGCTCTCACAGATCCACTGACGATTTTCAGGATAGTAACTGTGTGTTCTCATCAAAAACAGAACAGTGGCATGTTGACTCTCTCTTCTCATAGTTGTGTGTTAGGTAGTGGCAGGGGCACTATCAAAGGTGATTGGTAATTTGTTGACTGGTTTAGGCAAACAAACAACTGAAAAGTCTTGCTACACACTGAGTTCTGCCATACTGGCAACAAAAAAGTGGCAGCATTTTATCTGCACTGTATCAGTCTTCATCTTTCATAATTGGCCTGGGTCATTATGGACTGAAAAGCCTGGAATCTTTAGAAAAATGAGCCCATCAGGGAAAGCAGTTGGCTTGGACAACTGTCTGTTTGATGTAGTGGGGAGAACACTATAAACTTATAAAGAGAGTGAGAGAAAATTTGATTGGCAATAAAAATTACCCAAATTGTGCTCATGTTATTTGGTCATCTTCAAGAGCACTAGAGCTACAAACATTCTCAAGCACCTGTTCCATTAAAAATGAAAATGAAAGTTTAAACTCTCTCTCTTAGAAAGATTTCCCGACTGGTGAAAGACCCAAACAGAAAATTCATTTTTGTGATCTTCCAGTACATTTGTTTTAAAAATTTACATGCATCTTAAAAAATAGTATATAACATCTTTTGTTGAGATAATATTATAGAAAACAGTTATAATCTATAATCTATCAATGCAGTCATCCTCAAATTTAATGTTTTTTGTCATGAGCAAATCAGATATTAAACTTAATTTTCTGCATGCATTTTCATAAGGAATGCATTCAACATTTGTCCAATACTGAACTCCCGCGCTGACTGCGAAAATGTATAAACAAATCAAAATCTAATCAAAAGCAATACTTATTTCTATGAGTCAGCTAAGTGGCTGCCTGGGTAAAAAGCTCATTTTGAGATATGAACAATCACGGGATGATAATCTTTCTGAAAAATTTTAATTAGGCCTCCCTCAGAGAATGTTTTAATCTTTTCCAATCTTCCTAGTGCTGACTTGCAAAGCAAGAAGCACTCCCTACCGGAACATTTTACATACCCCCCAATTATTTCTAAAGAATAGAGAAACATTTGCTAAAACATCTCAAATTGTCTGGATTCATATTATGACGCCTGGATGGAGATAATCTATTTTCAGTACGTACAGTGTGTCTCAGTGTTGAAAAATTAAGCAGTGGAGGAGTCACTTGGGGAGAGGAGGTAGATTCATGGACTGACCCATGACCGATGTGATGCTGGTGAGTCAATGCACCGTTGGCTCATGCCAGTGGCTCTCAGCATCACTGACCTATATTGCAGCTCAGGGCAGCAGCTGCCTACGAAGCAGCAAATGACTAACTAGATTTAGGTATTCACATTGGAGTGAGGTAATGTTGCAAGGTGCCATTAAATTTGTATTTATTTATCTAGCTTAGCTGCTATGGGGATAATAACATTAACTCAACAATTGTAGCTTTTGTTATATAATCTTATTGTAGACTTGTTGCTATTGGATCAGACTGGTGCACCAATTTTGTTTAGTCCATAAGTTGCAATTTGTGGTCTCACTTGTAATGTAATTGTGAAATGGGTACATGCCCTGACACTGATTACACGCTGCGGGCACAAATTATGTAAATGTACTTTCCTTTACTGAACTGTTTAAAGCCCTTTCAGATATGCACCTCTTTACATAAATGTGATTTAATCTTGACTTTACGTCTGCAAGGGAGACTAGCTTCCAAGAAGAACGGCCCATTAAACCATCAGTCATTTGGAGTGTTCCCCAAAAAACAAATATTTATGTCAAAACCTAAACACTTTGTGAAGTAACAATTACTGTTGGGAACCTCTTTGTTTTTTATCGAGGCTTTTCTTGTGAAACATCTTCAGAAATGTGTTGTGGAAAACTCACTGACTACTTGAAATGCTGCTGCTGCCATCGTTGAGGTCTTCTTCTATCTATTATTTTGATGTAATTCATTAGAAGAAGACATGTCAAGTTAAATTAAACGACTCAGTTGCCCTGATGGACGGCAGTGCTGCTGTACTCTCATTCACATGCTCTCATATTGTTCCCCTTGGGTGTGGCTGAGTCTAGTGAGAAAGGCCTCTAGCAGCTGTTGTAAATATGTAATGAGCAAATGAGGAGGTCAGGTGACCTCGTACTAGTGTAAAAAAGTATGTGCAGGCAGGAAGTGTGGGTGGAGGGATTCAACAAAACGTCAGACCTCACCGTAGTCCATTTCCTGTTTCAGATCAACAGTCAACTTATTTAAAAAAAAAAGCATGATTACAATCATTCCCTGACTTTAACCATGTATTTACCAAAGTAATCATGACGATGATGGTCCCCCAACGTTGAGGTTAGCCTGAAGAAAGTACTTATTTTAGCCCAAAACATGATCTCAAAATCTTATCACATTTTAATTGCAGTATTGTCAATCCTAAAATAGGATTTAATTTACTTAGAACACTGATTTGTTAACAGTTTTGAAAGAGGTCAAGACAAATGATGTCATCATGCTGATGGCCGCATCCAAAGAGATAACGCCTCTGTATGAGAGGGCATGGATAAAACATGTCATGTAATTTCATTTGAAGAAACAAAGGGCCAGTACATCTTGCGATGGGCTCACGGCAACCAGGACACCCGTTAACATCTTCACGTTCTGACCCATGAGTGCTCAGTAGCGATGACTACACGATTACGTAAGTCAGTCTGCAGACAGACATTTCATTTTGATCTCAACTGCCACCTCCAAATTTATTTGGCTGTATTAGAAACGCCAGCCCACTGACAAAAATCCATCCACAGACATATAAACAGACAGACAGATATATGAACACCGGGTAAAAGACTCACAATTGCTTCTGTGGTAGTTCCCACCGCGAAAGGTGTCACCAGTAAGACATTCTGCCATGATGACACACAGACTCACAAAAAAAACATGACCAGCCAATGCTGCCGGCTAACAAATATCATGTACTCTGTATCTGAATGGGATGTCAGTCCCAGGTGGAGCACTTGCATTTGGATGTTCTTTTTCATAACATTAAAGGAAAGGACGTACATCCCAGTTTATAGCCATTGAAACAACATAATCACTTTCCTTTTAATCACTCTAATAACTTAATTACTGTCTTTTTACTTCTTTAGTTGTGTGAGTGGATACTGTAGGATCAATCTTGTAAAAACGCTGGCTGTGAATTTGTTGTTTACTTCCAGTACAATAAAGCACGATGTGATGTGTGAAAGGAAAACAGAATCCAGGCAGCAACCTGTTCCCCATAAAATGCAACCGCGGAAGCGAAGTGGACTCAATTTGCAGGAGATACAGCTGATTAGTGCGGCATTCTTTTTTTCCGCAACAACTTTAGTGCTGTAAAAGGCATTGTGCCACTGACTCCAGAAGTAGCACATGAATGACCTGACACAGCACTTTTCACAGAAGTACCCACATATAGATTTTATGTACCTGACCTTGCCTGTGTACTGTATGTGTGCGCTTTGAGCATCTTTTCGAGCGGCTGAGGCTGAAAATCTGCCACGACAGCAGACGTGTATATTAATTAGAATTCTAAACATAGGGCCTTCGTGCTCACTTATGTCAATCCTACATGGCCCGGTGGGTGAACCATTAGTGCATTTACGGTGAGAGTATCTGAGTTTTACAGCCTAAGCACCACATCCTGTCACATGTAGCCTGAAGTACATTGATTTACTGGCGCTACATCCATATTTGTGATCCGCTGCCTTCGGGGCTGGAGCAGTGGCAACTCTTATAACCTTGTATCACGTCTTCAACCGGCGTGCTTGCACCAATTTCTACTTACCATTCATGAAATAATTATTTTTTAATTTACTCAATGAATGAATGATGAGGAAAAAAAAAAAGAACTATTTCATTATGACCCGTCTCTTCAACTGATGTTGATACACTGCTGGATTTTCAGGGCTACTCGCATTTGAAAGGAAAATTCACACCTCTAGGCTGTAATATTGTTCTGGACATTATTGACTGTAAAACAGATTTGCCTCAGGTTGAGGAATGTGATTAAAATATAATAAATAAAATATTATATTTTGCTTCCAGGCCCGCATGAGCTGCTTTTTTTTTTTTTTTGGTTTGGCCTCTAAATGCTCTTCATGTTTTGGTAAATTATTGAAATCCTGAGTTTATGATAAAAGAAAAGTTCAAAATTGAAAGTGTCATTTTTTAATTCACATTTTGGAATGTGTAAAAAGGGGCAGCAGCTCGAGGGGCTTCTGCCTACTCACACATGACTTGAAGTTATGAAAGCTCGATGTGCTTTGAATGAAGGTTCACATGTCCTGTAGTCTCTGCTATTGTGTTTCCAGATCACTTAAAGTTGAAAATCTCCCCACTTTTATAAGTATTTCTCAGTTAAAAGGGAGCAGGCAGGGATTAAAAAATCTCAAAAAGCAAAAGCTAAAAAAGAACCCTGACAAATCCCGCATGAAATGTCCACTGAAGATGAAACAAGCGAGCAGATGTTGACTGAAAGCCACTGAAGCAGATGGAACTGGGTTTCTTAGACCATCTCTAATGAAGAAATCTGCTGGAAATCCATGTACTACAATATTGATGACTGTATGGAAAAATAGATTCATTTAATGTGACTTTCAATCCCCAGTAATGTAAGATCACTGTACAGTCTTGGGACACTTCAAAAGAACCTTGTCCTTGAATGATACCACTCTCATTTTAGAAATAAATATAGTATTTTCCCCCATAAAGAATACCGTCCGTGTTATTAAAAGTTTATTTATTTTCATATCCTGCGTGAAAAAGGTCAATCTGTAAAAGAGCTCATAGCTTGCAGGAAAAGGGAGTTAGGTCAACTGTCAGCATGGTGTCAGAAAAGGGGATCAAGCATTGCATACTTAAAAGTAGAGGAGAGGGAACTTTGGCCAGAGAACTTGTACAAAAATAGACACAATGATGAATCAGTTTTTAATTGGAAAGTAACGAGGACAAAATAATTGGACAGATTGGAACTTAATCACCCACATTAATGATTTTATTATTTTTTTCTTCCCATGAAAGTCCTTAACACTGAGATAAACACATTTATAAGATGAAATATGCTTTGAGATTTTTGTTGCTTTTCACTGTAGAATAGACATTTTTTGTATTGAGTTCTCTCCCAGTTAAACTGGCAAAGACAAAACTTTGAAGCTCAGTTACATGATTGGATCTACTTTGTAATTTCAAGATAAAGAACAGCATTGATGATCAGGTCCTTACAGAAATAGCCATGTGTGCATTTAGACAATTTAAGACACACAGCACATCACAGGTTTTAGATGTCTGAACTTCCAGCCACATCTCCGATGTGTTCACTGGTTCATGTGAATCTTTCATTGTGCTCATCGATGGCTGATTTACCGTTTGAAGAAACAATCGGACAAGTCAGAGTGTTTGTAGGCAGGATTAAGAACTGAGGCATCATCTTCTTATCAAGCTTCGCCATGAAAAATCAACCCAATCATCCAAATAAATGTTAGCATGTTGAGTTTAAATGTCAATGCAAAAAAAACACAGACACGTTTAAGCCTGTGCGTTTCTTTACGCTCCAACTTTATGTTTTGTTTGAATGTTTAATTTCTCTTTTATCGCAACACTGTGCTTGTCCCTCTAAAAAAAAAATCACTTTGTTAGTGTTCGGAAGACATTGCGGATTGGCTTAAAATACCTGTTATGGTTGCCACAAAAAGTACGGGATGCCCACAGATCTCCCTACAAAAACACCTGCCTTTGATGCAAAGAAAGGTCAGACATACCCCAAGAGATATATCGCAGTTGGCTACTTGACAGCCATGTTCCATGTATTAACGCCATCTCCGTCCCCTCCCCTACAAATGTCAACCTTGGACATATCTGTGGTTTGCAGAAACATTAACTGCTAACATTACATCCTGGCGACTGGGCTACAACAATTCTTAAATCAGCATATATCCTTAGTTATGTACTTCTCAAACTGACTTCTCATCAGCTGAAAATAACTTCCAAACTGGCTAACATGAACACTGTGTCAGGCTGAATGAATGAACTGAAACTAGTTAATAATTCAGTCTGATTGAGGCTAAGAAACTACATACACATTGGCCGGGTTTAGCTCATCCACACCATCCAATCTGAAGCTTTCTGGCACATATGATACATGCCATATTAACCTCATTACATCATATGTAGACTTCTTGTGATGGTAATCCCTCTTCACCACCTGGTTGCCTGCCGACTCAACTGAATATTCAAATTCTCCAATAAGACAGGATAGAACAAAACAGTCTCAGTGCAGCAGAGGCTTTCATGCACTGTTGGACTCCATTTGCCTCCACTTTGGTTTCCATGAAGGCTGCTGGGATTACTAATAAACAATGGCCGCGGGTTGCCACCTGGCAACCTACTGCAATTGCCTGGTGGAGGGAGCGGACCCCGACCAGCTGGCCATTCTTCACCACTGACGCCAGGCGCTATCCCTTACACTGCACATGTGTAGCGTTCAGTGAAAAAACGGGATGCTTGCTCTGTTGTGCATCCATCATCCTCTGTAGGTTATAACCCTGTCAGAAACTGGAGGCAAGACTTGCACTGTTTATAGTGGGGGAACTCAACAGTGTAGTTTGGTACAGTTTCACGCAGTGTTAGCTGGCACCATTGTACTCCAGCTGCAGCTGCCTTATGTGAATCGAGGGCTGTGAGTCCCACTTCAAAGAGGAGACGATTGGAGGGTGAATAAAAGCTCCAAGTCAGTCAATTGGCCCTGAATTGCTCCAAACTTAACTGCAATATCAGCAGTGCAACAAAAAAAAAAAGAGAAAAGTGGCTGGCGTGGTCAACTTTTCTTCCCCCGGCTTAACTCGCTCAGCCCCTCGCATTGACATCAGGGCCAGGTGGATGGGGAGGAAGTGGAAGGAGTGGAGGCAGTGTGCTCGATTTATCAGTAATTATGGAGCGCTATTTTCTCTGTCTCCTATCTATGTCTGCCCTGGGAAGCAGTAGCCATTCTTTAATCTTGACACCCAGTGATCATGTAGCGCAAGGAAGTGCCTATTAGAGGTGTGGAGAAATTGGAGGGGGGCCTCTCTACCGTTCCTCTTTTCGGGGAGTTGGGGGTGACAGCGATGGTGAGAGTGGGGATACATTAGGGAGGAGAAAGGGGTCGACAGGAGGACAATTATGGAAGCGGTTTTCAAAGCTCAAGCGGTTTCGTGAGGGAGTGGGGTTAAAGGGGAACATCCAGGGATTCTTCTGTGAGCCTTTCTTCTAGTATATCTAAAAAAGAAAAAAGAAAGGCTTGCCAACGGACACACAAGCTAATTAGGTTTTCGAGATGAACTAAAACAACTGTAATAATGTGAAACACACTTGTAAAGCAGAACAGGTCTTTCCGCGGCTCCCTCCGGGCTTGCTTTGCACCGAGTCAAACACAATCAGGAAAACGTCGGGGGTAATTATATTTTGCTTTGGGATGATTGTGCATCAGATAACATAAATCAGCTGATGGAGATGCAAGCGAGGCCAAGTGTTGTGTTTCAATAACTCCTTTGATTTGAGTCGGAGACTATATCTGGCAGCCAAAAACAGACTGAACACCTCAGTCGCTGTCTCATTGATTCCACTGCGGTATTTTTGTAGACGTGCAGCATCCAGAAGCCGAGAAGACAAACAGATACGGTTCGTTCTTTGCACGGGTTCTATTTTAACTGAGCAAAAGCGGATTCCCCCTACTAAGTCGTTCCATATGCCGGGAAATACTACATAAAAATACTCCCAGTTTAATTAATTCCGGAACACTTCAGCGGGTGACACACTAGTTGACTTCTATCAAAACGGCAGACGCATTGGAAAAACACATCGATTGAGTCTCTTAACATGAATAATTTGTTCTCTCTCAATCAAGTGCAGTGCCGCCAGCACTGTGCCAACCTGGCAAACCACTCCATTAACAGTCCCTCTCTTAGTTATTTATTTGTTTATTTTTTTTTAACGAGCGACTCGAAATCAGGTGCCAAGATTATTTTTTCGATCTGTCTTATATGTTGTTCTTTACACAGAGGAGACAGACACAGACACATCCTAAGTGTTTGAACTATGAATAAAGTATCACAAATCAGCACACAGTGGGCCTATTTGTTACGGCGAAATGCTGCTTTAGCGCGAAAAACCCCACAAAATCCGACAAGCGTGCCTGAGCCAGACAGGGAGCAGATTTGTGTTTCAGTCAGATTTGTGTTTGAATCAAACTGCTGACAGTGCGCTGACTGGGAGACGATGCACAGCGCGCTCTGTAAATTCACAGGCATCTCATATATGATTTAATCATCAGCCACTGTATGCTGTGATTCACTGTGAACACATTCTGCCATATTTTCGACTCCCAACAAATGAATTATGGATGTAACGCCACAGTGATGTGGGTATTCTGCATATTGTGATGTTAGGGTTACATCATTGTTTATATGAGGCTTGAAAGAGATTTGGCAAAAAAAAAAAAAAAAAAGAAATATGCTGTTCTGCGTGGTAACTGTTGCCTTCCAGGAAGAATTTCTTGGATTTCAGTCTTGGCCCTGGTCCTCTGTTGATATTTCAATGTTCTCTGTATTTGCATTTTCCCTCTTGAATGTTTTTTTATTTCCATTTGATTCTGAGTATATATTGAGAAAGGCTCTAGACAATGTCCGTAACATACGCGCTACCTCACAGCTAGACTTGGTGACTGTCGCTAAAAGGGATAAAGTCATCATTACTGCAGTGGTGTCCTGTGGTTATTGGTATATGTTCAGTCTTCTGTAACGTATGACACGTGTGATTTGTGTGTCATTGACCCCGTTCACTGATCCCGTATGGACGACCAATACACAGTGTGCTGCGTTTTGCAAACATAAAACACAGATTGAATCTCAGGACCAGTACGCATTTCCATATTACAAGCACATTTTCACAAAGCACACACACACACACACACACACACACACCCCAACAGACACGTGTGCCATCCCCGAAGACCTCTGTGTTGCCGCGCTGATGGAGCTGGCGTTGTTAGTTTTAATGATGGAGAGGCCAGTCCAGGTGAAGCTAGCCTGAGCAATATCCTCTCCGGTGCATGTGCAGACTCAGCACACCAACATGACACCGATGTAGGGCAGGGAACAGGCAAACGCGGCACATTCAAGTCACAGCGGTGAGCAGAAAAAAACACTAAAGTGCTCTGGTAGTAGCCTTTGGCTGGATGAGAGTCTGGCGACATTCAAAGAACAGCAGCCCTCACATTTAAAAGAGACACGGATAGTGACACCAGATTGTATTCTGCGAATGTACCATCGAGCTCAGGCGAGGTTCCCACAAAGTGTGCCGCGACTTTGATGCTCTGATCCAATGTTCTTTTGTCCGGATGGTTAATCAGACAAGTCTTTTATCATTGTAATTGAGCTTAGCGAAAGTTTAATAAGGAAGACTACTTCATTTTTAATTCTTTCACCTTTAGGCTACTCCTTCATTCATTACTCCTCGCAAGCCACACCTCTTGGCTGCGTTCCTTTTATTCCCACATCCTTCCATTATCATATCGGTTTAACATTCAAGAGGCAGCCTCCTTTTAGTTCATCATCCAATCAAGTCTCAGTTTCACTCCTTTTTCTCTGAGCCACATGGGAGCTAATCGCTAATCAGCGCGCTCTTTATTAACCCATTCAACTGCTTCTGAGGCTCACTCATACCCGGCGCCTCTGGTGGCCTTTTTGGCACTTTAACAAAACAAATTTGCCACCCTTATCACAAGTTGTACCAGATGCAGCACACACACACATACATACGCACACACGTACTTGGAAACAATGACTCCACCAAGCCAGAGCCTAGTCACAAAAGAGGAAATAGATTATCAAAGCTTCACTTTCGGAGGCGGAATAAAGATGGTTCTCCCGGTGGGAGCCTCGCTTAGGCGTAATTTCTCTAAACAGCACAACATCCCTGTGAACCACCGCAAAGTTTCCTCCACACCGGCTCTCTTAAAAAGCCGAGCAATCAGTCTTTGATCTGTAATGACCTCCCCGAGCCCACTCGAGAGAATGCAGACACTCGCCAACTGATGCTTAATATTAACAGAAAATTAGGCAACACTCCACAAACTCGTCCTTTTATACACACACTCGCTCTTCATAAAAAAAAAATAAATAAATCCCTACTGACATTTAGATACACACTGACTCATCTGGACATGGCAGCAAGAAAGTCTTCACAGCAACAATTAAGTTAAAGACCGGTGATAAAGGCTTCAAAATGTAAGCAAATTGTTACATGCAACAAAGGCTGAAATAAAGACCTAGACAGCTCCCATGGAAGTGCCAGTGTACAGACAGAAGCCTGTTTCTGTTATTCTTATGATGTTAGAAGCGTCCCCGCCTATCTGAACCCGCCATCTCAGCTCCTCTAAGGTACAACGACACCACCAGAAATCTACAACATGGAGCTGATACCCATCTGCAGCAAGGTCAAAAAGTCTGACACCACAAGTCACCAGTTTGGAAAAGGTTGAATCTTTGAAAATGTCCACGCATTTGTCCTGTACGCTGTAATAGCAGCATGCACTTGACCTGGCACGGACTCAACAGGTTTTTGCCGACCAGGGCGGTCGTGACTCCTTGGTACATCTTTGGTCCTCGAGCAGTTCTTGCCAAGCCTCGAGGGGTGTTTGGGGTCACTGTTGGAGTTAATGCCAGCTCGAGTGCCTGCTGTTGATAAAGCAAATGAGGACATACCAAATGCTAGATATTCTGAAATTCATGGACATTTTGCGACTTTTCACTGACATTGTTAAGCTTATTTTTGAAGTTGCTGAGACAAAAAAATATCATTACAATTAAACCAAATGCTAAATAAAAGTGTTTTCAACTTTTTGACCCAACTGTGTACTGTATCATCCACTCATCCGTTATAATACCTTTAAAAATACATCTTTTAAATGTTATACTCTCAGCACCTGGGCTTGAATGTTGGCAGTGGTGACAGCAGCTTCACTCATTAAGTATTCACAGTGTGAATAATGCAGGTAAAAACTTAACTTCACCCCTCCATCTGAATGACATTAAATCATGGACATAGAGCAATAATATTTCTTATATTTTTTCTGCACCCTCCTCAACTTGGTTTGTGTCAAATCCACCCTCATCCCATCACTCACATACATCCACATTAATCCAGTAATTTTTTTTTTTAAATGTTACAAAATAAATTTTTAATATTTAGAAAGACTTTTGATCGAGTGAAAACGTTAGGTGAACTGTTCGACATGGACAGCAGACCGATTACCCTGTATATTCCAGCCGCTACCTGTGAGCGGCACAAAAGTCTGACTTTTTCATATTCTGCTGCACATATAGCGGCTTCAATCTAATTAACGTTTATTTACAATAAGTACTGTGACCGCAGAGACAGGAAGGACACCTTAGCCTATAACACACTAATTAATATGTTAATCGTAACAAGTCACTGCTGTCTTTATTGGAACATAAACATCTGAAAAAGACCTTGGAAAATTACCCCTGTTCTTCTGTGGCTTGCTGCGCACATTTACAAAATTTGGTCTGTGAATTATTAAGCACCTTTGGGTGTGTTGCTATTGGCTATCATGCGCTGAGGTTTTCACTTGGCACTTATAACCACAGCTGACTTGAGTCCCTGCATAAGCACATGCATTTTACATGGCTTATGACTCACTTTACCTCTGTCTCGGAGACGAGGGGGGGCCGGTGAAATGCTGGAGCGTGGGAAATGAAAATGCTAGCCTTGTGGCAAAAGCCTCTGAGCTAGGGCATAAAAAGAGGACAGCTTAGGGGAGGAATATAGCGACAGTAGGAGAATTTCAAAGGCAGGAGGTCAAGAGCACTCTATTTTCAATCTTAACATGGGGAATGGGTACAAGTTGGCTGCTATAACCCATATCAAGGGCACATTTTTGCCAACGATAACCTCCCAGGAAGAGGAGACGAAAATGCGGTGCAGAAAAGAAAGAGCTTTTCTCAGCAAAAAAATCACAATCCTTTTAGTCATATCAGGCCTGAAAATGTCTGCCGAGGATGCCTTTGCGCGCGTGGATCTATGTACTTTATGACTACGTGCGTGCGAGTAAGCACGCTTGTGCATATGACAGAGCATCTCCCCAAAGCAGTACCCTTTTCACCGCATCTCTCCTCCACGATGCAGTGAATCACTCTCTTATTTGACGCACTCAGAAAGAATCGCCGAAAGTCATGACGTGACGGCGTTCGCCACCGCGGTTGTTAAAACGAGAAAGAAGAAAAAACGAAACAAACAGAAAAGCCGTGACCTCCATTTTTTTTAACCGTAATTGTACAGTGATGTATCTCTCAGATTTATCGCCTAATCATGTTTGCGTCTGCAATTAGACAATGACAAACTCACAGATACATCCACATGAACCATTTCCATCCGTTTTGAGACTTAATCGTCGTTGTCCTTGGCACTGCAGGGTAATCACTAAAAATGCTCCCAGGGCTAAATGGCAGATGCATCCAATTCATCTGGAGACTGCAAGCAAATAAAGCAGCCCATCCTTTAAAGACTCCTTCTCATGGATGGTATATTACCGAACGGGCGTAGTTTTGAATATAAAAAAGGGCAAATATAGAGGCACTCTATGTGCGTCTCCGTGGGATTGAGGCTGTAATGCACATTACAGCACTAAATTGCAAGTGACATGCTGTAGGTTGAAAGATGACACTAAATTGCAGTCGACACAAAGTAAGTTCACTCTAACTGTGAGGGAGATTGAGCCTGGCACTGTACAAAACACCCTCAGAATATTGATATTCACGCACAGCACTGACAGGAGGCATACGTAATACAGAGCGGTTTGACTTTGCAATGCTTAATCTGCAAGGAATTGAGATGGGAGCACTTTTTTCCCCCTTTTTTTTATATCTTTTCACCATCTGTTCTGCGTCTCTGCAGATTTTGCTGATTTATGGAACCCACTGAGCCACTGTGCTTGCTCCTCTGCTTTCCTTCCATTTCGCAAAATTTATGGCTCTGAATTAGGGAACAATAGTAGCGGTGACCATAGCCTTAACACTCCGGTCCTTCTGCTGCCCGAGAGCAAGGCGGTTGGTCAGATACAGGGGAAATCTTGCCAAAGTCTCGTGATTAGCCATTCGTCACAGGGGAAACTGGAAAGTAAACATCAAATTGGGAAGGAAATGAGGTCAGTAAATTCGGGGATGGCAACGCATCAGAGTGCGTGGAGCAAATGGCGATAGCGGAGGCGAACAGAAATAACCCACTGCAGCTGGACAAAAACCTCTCTACACATAATGCCAGTGGTCCAGTCTCTTGAGAGGGCAGCAGCTGTTGTGTATTTCTGTCAGAGAACCACCTCCCCCTGAAAAAAGAAAATGCACAAAAGTGGAAGGTTTGTCGTGAAAAAGGTCGGGTGAAGCGCCTTTAACACCCAGAAATGTGCTGCCAAAACATTTTCCTTTACCCTTCCATTCTTTTCTTTCACCGCCTTTCTCCTGTGATATATAAACATCTGGCAATAGAAAGTGCAGCGCGACAATCGTTAGGAGCGCACAAGTTTGAGAGTGAAACACATTCTCTGGTTGGGGCGCTACACGCGCTGATACAATCGGGGGACGGAACGAAATAAGAAGCATTTATTTTCTCGAGCAGGGCTCCTGTATCTCAGACACTGAAATAGGATGAGCAAATCATGCCCTCACCCTGATAGGGTGATACTTTCCCCACATATGTCTCTGAAATAAAATGCAGCTCTGCAATCCAATTGCAGTCTCACAGTTGCCTCGCAACAACACTTCATCACACCCTACCCCGGAGCAGCGATAGTGAGATTTGAATAAAGTGCTACAGACACGAGCAATTATGACAGATCAGTCACAGAAGGAGAAAACAGGAAGGAGGACGTGCTGCTAAATTCTGCTGGTAATTACAGAAAAAAGAAAAAAAAATATTAATGGGGCCTCAGGTGAATCACAGCTTCATTAAATGCCTGTTATGTTTATTGTACTGAATGCACAGATTGCATAGCTGCAAATGCGACAAGGACAAACGCATGTGTGCATTCAGGCAAGACACTTGAGAGGAAAGCCGGAGAGCACCTCAGGTGTGTGCATACTTTACTTATCTTACATCCACTCTCTCCGAGATAAACACATTTAGACTTCCACTGAGGCTTTCTCTTCCTCCGTGTTCATCCTTTCCTCCGGTCTAGACCTTTTGGGTCGATTCAGTGGAAACCATACAGTGGATAACATCACTTGACATTTACATGCATGAGCAAGGAAGAGCTGCAGTGCGTAGAGTGTCATTTACGTCCTCCCAGCAACTCCTATTCCGGCTCTTATTCATGTCAGGGGCTCCTCTGGGTGCATTTTCACTCTGACCAGCTCAGGGAATGGAATTCGCTCTGGCACTTTTTGCCTTTAATCCTACATTGTTTCAGTGGAACGTTTAGAACAAGAGATAGCGTGTGATATGAGCAAAGGTTGGAGCTTTTTGCCTCATTTTTATTCCCTCCCCCCCCCCAGCGCTGTTGTAGACGGAGGTGAGAGACGACATATTTGAAAAACAAAGACTGTGCCCAGCGAGGTAAATCGAAGGAAAGCAGTCAGTGGTTTCCCATCAATAAAACCACAGAGTAATTAGAGAAAGCACTTGAAAGCCAATTTGCAGGTTGACAAATGATCAATCTTCATCTGTAACGCAGCCACAGTAGCATAAAGCGGCAGCGGTGGATGTGGTGACAAATGGCTCGCCTGCGCTAGCTAGCATCTCATTCTCTTTGGTGAGAGACTCTGATGCCGGCTAAAGAGGTAGAATCCTTGTGTTTTCCTTCCTATCAGCTCCAAACACATTCTCTTGGAATGAGATGAACACGGGAGCAAATGACCGCCGCTGTACTCTTTTTCACTCGACGCGTTTAAGAGACATATGCTGCTGATAATCAATTCAGCTCTCCTATTCACAGTGGGTAATGAAAAGGTGAGCGCCATGTATTAAAATAAACAGGTTGAAGGGAGAAATCTGTGTGGAAAATAAATAAATAATTTAATCATCACAATGTTTTTTTATTTCCCTTGCTGCAGAATCCCTCCTGAAGCAAATTAATTTCTTTTTTTTTATTTCATGCTAAATTTAATAGCCCTGCGGCCATCCAATGTGCCTTTAATTTATCCAAATCCTGAGTTAGAAAAAAACCTTATACCTTTACCTTCCAGAGTGTTTGCTCTCATGCTACTCTGACGCCTTATTAATTAGTTTGCTTTATGACAGAGACAGTCCCCGTTTAGAACCATCTCATAAACCGCCCCCGCATTGCTGCTGCTCAGCCGGGCAGCTATCAAATAAACCTTGCGGCGCACTCCTTGCACCGCTTCACATGACAGATGCAACCGACTCCCCTCGGCCGCTCCTCTCCTCGGCTTGCATTGATCCTTCCCCTCCCAAGAATAGATTTGGACACAATAATTCAGCAGCCAGGTGAATTGGAATAACTCTGACCATTAGTGAATTAGTTTGCTCTTTAAAATCAGCCATTGATCCCCGAGCTGAGCTGATTGGTTGCTGACCAACCAGAGAATTTAATTATCAAACGGTGTTGCTTGCTCAGCCATGTTTTCTGAAGGTCAGGGTGCCACTGCAGTCCCTTTTTTAGAAAAAAAAACAACAGGACTGAGGCGAGATATTTGGCAGGGGGGGGGGGAAATCCAGTACAAACGAAGTTAGCCACGGGCCAGCCTCCCCATTCCTCTGTCGCTTCCTCGCAATTGCAAGTGGCAGACCATTACCGCGCCTTTCCAGGCGCTGCACGATAATAATTCTCTGGATTCACTTGACACTGGTTTGGCATGTTTAGATGCAACTCCGCCCGCTCCCTCCTCATTCCGTCATTCCCTTCTGTCAGTCTCGCATAACCTTTTTGTCTCATCGGGGTCGTATTAATATGAACTGTGGAGCTAAAGTAACGCAGGAGCAGTGTAGAAATTCATTTTTAAGCTGCCAGCCATCCATTACCTTAAGTCAAAGGTTTTGCTTCACTACGTGCATTATACCCGTATCACTGGGAATTAATTCGCTCTGAGGCAGCCGTGCTGATAACAGTTCAGACGGAGAAAAACTCCATCTGCTTATGCAGTTCCATCTACAAATAGTGCAGAAAATGAATATTGCATATTGGTGACCAGATGTCACGGACCGGCAATGGATACATGGATAATGTAGGAATACAGTATATCTGTTATAATTCCCTTGAGTCTACCTGTCTCCCCGCAAAAAGCCTTCATTCTAGTCTGATCTCTCGTCTCCCCGGGATTTAGAATACAAATAAGGAGAACAAGCCTCCCCATTCTTATGAACTTTATAGAATAAAGAGGGACACTTAGGACTCCACACAGGGGATGGAGGAATTGATTGGCAAAGCTAGTGACGGGACCAGAATGGAGATTGAATCCCCCTGAATGAACCAGAATGGAGGAGGAGTTGCGGCATGAATAAGGCTGTTTAAAAAGAGGATGGAGAAAACAAGCCTCCCTTGTCCTGTCTTGTGATTTCCTGAAGCAGACATCCTCCCCTTTTTCTACCCTGCTTATTCAAGGGTAGCGTGATCCACTCTCTGTCTCTTTCCCCTCACTGTTTCACTAATCCACACCGCAAATAACAGTAATCTGCAAATAATAGAAGACGGGAAAAATATTCTCAACGTATCACCAAATAAAAAATAAATGGCATTACGTGTAAGATCTGGGATCGGGCGGGGAGTTATGATAAGAGAGGCTGGAAAAAGATGGAAGATTGATGGCGATGGTGATGGATTGGAGTCCACGATATTTTGGTGCATTATTTTTTCGTTGAGTAATCAAACAAGCACTCGTGTAATGTGAAAGAGTGTTGTTTGTTAGCAGTAAATCACTACGCATTGATTGGACCAGCCCTCCATGCTTCGGCCCTTAATATAAGGGTGGTCAATACATTTAATTAGTGTATAAGGTTTTTGGTTAAGGTGACTGTGTTTCCTGATGAAATGTGCAATATTTATAATAGAATAATCTGAAATTGTTTACTCCGCAGCTTTCCGTGTCAAACAGTTTCTCTTATGGCTAGAGTCTCTTGCGAACTTGAAGCAGCAATAGACGATTATCCAACTTTCCCCCCCAAGGTTTCACTGTGGTATTGCTGTTGGGGCTGCTGTTTCAAAGAAAGCATTAGCTACATGGCTGCTGCTAGCAGCCAGGCTACTGTCCAAAGCAGAAAATAACCGTGAGATTCCCAATTTGACCTGTCTTGAGTCCCACTGGTAAGGGAAACACATATCAATGGGGGAACAACACCAGAGCGTTCCTCATCAGGTGAAAACCTGTCTGTTCTTTCTTGTTTTACCTCAGTTTCTATCTCAATCCCTCTTTGCCTTCTTTACCTCCTCCCTCGGTGGCATTCTTTTTCTTTTGCAGTGCAGAGGTTCCACATTTATTCCAGTGGCTGCACCGTTAGCCTACCTGGGGATAGCAACCGGGAAAAACAATGCCTCTTCCTGTTTTGGTGTTTTGATGGCAGAGGCACTTCCTTTGTGCTGTAATTTGATCTTAATTTTCCCCAGAGAAAAACAAAAAACAAAAACAGCCTAGTGGTAGACTGAATAGCAAACAGTATTTACTTCAGAATGACATATGCTAAAGTTGTCTATCGCCAGTTTGAAGTCCAATTAAAATCACATTCAGTCATCCCTTTTTGCTGTCAAATACGCATTTAATTTTTTTAGTAAAAATATTTTTTTTTTATTTTGTAAAAGAAAAAAGAAATGTTCCCCCTCTCAGCTGGCTGGAGGAGCACGTAGGTGACATGGAAACTTCCGTTTTACCCTTCATGTCACTAACAGACAGCCACAGTGTGAGGGGTAAGGACCACACCAGCATCTAACCTGACCCTGGTGACATTTGCAGCAACGTTAACATGCTGTTTAATGTGCTGCAGCTGAGCAGCTAATTAGCTATCAGCTGCAAACAGACATTAGCGGTGCGTAGTCCCCCGGTAAATGTTTGTCTGGTAGTTCGCTTAAAAAACAGTGTGTTTATGTGTGTAAAGTCGGTAAAGAGGAAGAGTCCGTGGCAATTGTGTTGTGTCGCAGGCTGCTGTCTGGCTCAGCGTGACAACAGAGATGTTATGAGAGAGGAGACAAAGTACTTGTAGCATTGTGAATAGAAACGTCAGTAGTTCCAGAGATGGCTTCTACGACACGTGTCCCGCATCTTACCCCCCCAAAAAGACAACCGTCGTCTTTGTAACAGCTGAACTGGGACACATATCCACCCAATTGTGCCGTCGCACTGACGCAAGCAGAGCACAGTAGAGATCCACAAGGGTTGCAGCATCACACATTAAACTTGCATTTGTTCAAGTGCTCAGGCAGGATGAGCGGACGGCGTCACGACAGGGCAATCTGGAACGAGCTATAAAAACAGTAAGTGTTGAGAAAACGTACACATTGGAAGTGCTTTAAACCTCATAAGTTACTGATGTTTCTGAGCAGGTTTTTATCAGATTTTGTGATCAGCCTTTCTATACATGCAGTTTTTATCTCCTTGTGACCATTTAAAAGGGAAGCTATGTATTGTTTTCCCTTCATTTAGATGAGGGTCTGGTCTTGTTAGCCTGTAATAACCGTCTAGGGCCAGTGCAGAGATGGCTGCCGAGTGGCGAGCCTAAAAAGACTTTGGTGACGTCTGTTCTGCCTATAATAAGAACGCTGACATTACTGCTTTTGCGAGAACAAAAATAGACGCTCCTCCCTTTTGGTTCCAGATTTGTTTTTCTAGCAAAAAAACAAGTGACTACAGAGCAGATATGTTTACTGTAAAAGACAAAAAAAGACATATCCTGTCAGCTGGTCTTCAAGCATCCTACTCAAGGAAGTCATTTCCTTCTTGAACATATCAAATCCACATCGGTGGTGATCAGAGAAGAGCAGGGCGTCATCATCCTTTCAACGCAGCACTGCTCCTCTTTCACTGACCCACTCTGACCTTGATGTAGGTGTGAAACTGGCTACTGTAGCTTTTTATGTACAATGGACTGAACGGGTGTAAACAAGCAGAACATGTAGTTCCTTATGAAGTTTGATTTATTTGACAGTACATGCAAAACATAATCTTTTATTAATGCAAACAGATTTTCTAGACTATTAGATTTATATTTGCTTAACGTCAGAGCAACTGAATAAATTCTCATCCAATCCAAGACATACTTGCAGTGTCTCAGTGGTTTCATTGATGGCACTCCCCAGGACAGCAGATTCCTCCCAAAACATCCACATTGATGCCAATTAGAGATATCGTCAAACTACAAGTGTATCCCCAAATGCCACCCTCCGACCCCTACAACCTTTTAAACTCTGAGCAGGGTTTGTAGATGCAGTAGCATCCCCAGTACCATAAGGGACCAGCCATGGTGGATGGCCCCCATCCAGTTGTTAAACTGTCCCTGTGGTTCCCTGCCAAATTATTTGGCTCTCCTTGTGATGGCATTGAACAGTTTCCTACATCGGACAACAGCTCTCATAGGACCTGAGCAACAATTATTAACCACATGTGTTATCTCGTCCCCAGCCAATTTAACATCATCAGCCCTCGGTGGCTTATTTACAGTGCTGTATAATTGCTCTCGGTGAGTCAGCACTTCTTGCACGAGAACATAGTTTATTCTTGAGAGAAACTAAATTTTTGTAGCGAGTGCTCCCAACTGTTCTCTTCCATATTTAAAGTGAAAGAGCAGCGTGGCGTCGAGTCTGCTTCTCCTGAAGGCAAGAATAAGAGTGTATCTGATTCCTAATCGCAGCCCAACTCCAGCTGTGCAGCTGGTGCACTGCACCACACGGCTCCAACCCCCAAAATACCAAAGGTCCATCATCCAACCCCATGTGGACAGTGTTTTCTACTTGCTTGCACTGATTTCAGGCCCTCAGATTGAGATGTGGACATGCAGTACATTAGTTTTGATCAATCCATCAGCCTCTCTTCCAATAAATGTTCCATTTCCTCACTAAAATAACCTTCTCCTCATATTTTTTCACCATTATCTCCTGTCATTAAAGGACATTTTCTTGTTCATAATACCTTTTCTCATTATCAAGACAAATGTGATACCGAGACAACATTTCACATAACAAAAAGATGACAACATCCATCCGTCATTATGAGAGATAAGTGGCCACGATGACTCACATTTGTCCAGTATTCCTCTCGGTGCTGTTTGATGAATCAGAGTCTCTTTTATCTAGATATGAATTTAGTTTTTAAAGTGGCACCGTTGCGAAACCCATGATGCAAACAAGCAGAAAATGTCATTTTTTATGGTAGTATAAGATAGACAGATGTTAATGTACAGATAGAAATGCGGTTGATACAAGCAATACCAACAATTTACTCTCATCATGTGGCCGTCTGAATTTAAATGCATTCACTGCAGGAGACAGCACTGATGCCTCAGGTAGTGGAAATGACTAAGCCTGTGGGTCAACTGCAGAGCTAATTTTCACGGTCGAGAGTACACTCAGACTAACTTCAGGGTTAAGACTCAGTGTATCTCTGAAAGTGAAAATCAGGGTCAGGGGTTTGATGCTAAAGGATGTTCACCAATCATTTTTCTTGGCTAAATGTTTGGAAAATTTGACAAGCAATGGTCTAACAGCACAGATTGGAATTATTATGGGCAACGGTTACTCTTCAAACAGCAGAAAACAAGGCTCCTCTCATGCCTAAAACATGTGAAACCAAACATATTTTGTTTCAGCTATTTAAACATTTGTCAAAAGTAGTTCTGTGGCACCACCTTAAATAAATGTACTACCCTCTTTTCCATTTATCTCACCATCTAGTCTGGGACAAAATAATGAATAGAATGAATGAAACCATTTCCTCTAGTTAATATTCAATACTATTGTTTATCATATGCAACCAAAGTGATGTATTAAATAGCCAAATCAGATTTGCTAGTGTAACTAAATTTGGCAAAAATATGCGTCTACCAAGTCTGAGTGGTCCCATTCTGCAAATTTTGGCTGGTAGTTAACCCCTAAAAGCCACCATAATGTCTAAAAATAGGATATAATTGTATGTCCTGTGACATGGTATCTTCATTTAGAATCAGTGAGAACAAAAGTAAGCCCAGCTCATTGTTATTGCAAAGTTGTTATTATCAACAAACAAAAAATAGCAAATGAACAAACCATTATAAGCCATTTGTTCATCTTTTTTGGATTCATCTTATCTTATTAACTTACACCCCATTTACATTTAAACAAAGGGATATCATTTTCAAGCCCCCTGCTCAGCATCATCCCTCTCTATCACAGTATTTATTGTTTCATTGTGACAGTGATCGTAGCCTAAAAACAGGCCCTTTAAGTGTACTGTCATATTTTGACACTGTCACTGGGTATCTGGTTGATGGGCTGAAAGCGAAGACTTGTGTTTTTCTTCGTGTCAAATATGCAATTACAGCTGAACTGCAGTGTTCTCAGTTTACAGTTGCAATTTCAATCAGTTTTAAAAACTGAGTATACTTCAAAAATGGCAGAATAATTAAGATAAGTTACACAAGTTTCAGATATTCAAATCATCCAAGATTATTCCCGGGTCCTTTGGCAAGTAGGTGAAGCAGTGTTTAAATAATAAAACACCATAATAATGTATGGCGTCATAAGAAACTGACGCACTAATTTTAACCGCGATGTGACTAGAAAAGAAAAAAAATCTCTCTTTAAATATGCCACTGTGATTTCTTTAACTTTTGCAATCAAGTAGTTCATCATCTATTTAAGAGAAAAAAGATTAGGCCCATTAAATTTTCCCTGCTCTTTTATGATGTGTTATTGTCTAATAAACCATGAAAGGGGGGAAGGATTTTTGCATACAGTAGCACTTGATAGCACACTGTTGGGTGCTCCACGGCCAGGGGCCAAAGTTCTTAAATGCAATTACTGATGGAAATCGTTTCCTTATCAGTAACTAAGGGACATAATTTCTCTGCCAAGTGGATAATAATGTTCCAAGTCGATGCACAATGAGGGAATGTGTCATTTTTAATGTTCTGTTTGATATATGAAATTGTTGTCAAGATTTGTATGATGTTAAATGGTGTGGTCTTCTGCTGTGTAGTGGAGTTGTGGCTCTTTACTTTAGGTTATTGCAACTGAAAATGAATGGGAGATTATGTGGTCGGGTGTGCAGGACAATCATAATAAATATTGGCGATGTATATTTCTGCACACCACAGATATATTGAAATTAAGATGATTTTATGATTCAATATTTCTTTAGGTTGCATTTTCCAATTTGATGCTGTGACAACGCTGTGCTTATATTCTGTTACACATTCTTATACTTAGAATATATAGTCGTAGGTGGTCTGGTTAGGTTTAGTCACCAATGCCTCCTGGTTAGCTTCAGGAAAATATAAATATAAACACATTTTTTGGCTTGAAATAACATCTGATCCCGACATGAAAGTCAGCTCATGTTCTGTATATATGTGATATTGTAGAAATGAAAATATGATGAATATAATGCGTAGAAATTTGAATGCAACCTTGGTTTTTCAGAAACATTAACTGGCAACAATTTATTCTGGTGACAGTGTTCTGACAAGTCCCCTGTATGAGGGCCCATGAATACCAAATCTATGTACAGGGTCCATAATGTTATGCTATGCTGGTACTCATACTGTTGCATTGTGTCCAGACAACATTAGGTGCATATATCATGCTGCCTGTAGGATTTTTTTTTTTAAATAAGCACCATAAATCTGCCCTTGTTTAAATCTGTTTTTAGATGACCTGCTCCTACAGCCAGCTACTCTGCTGATCTGAGTGTCCCCCCTAAAATATTCACAGAACACAAGGTCATATTTAGCATTATTGTGCTTTCGTGTAATTTCCTACAGGCAATACAGCAATGGTGTTAACCATCCCTGACAGCTTTTAGTCGAACCAAAATGACTATTTTCAGCTTCAACATTGTGTTTATTTCCCTTCCTTCATGCCTGGTTTCATGTTACTGTTCCTCCTCTCATCTCTTGGCCTAATGGGAATGCAATATATTTGGGGGCCAGTCTTGGATAGTAGGGAGGGTGATACTGCAAATTTTGGAATCAATCCCATACCAAGTAATTACGGGGTCAGTATTGCCGATACTGATGCTGATTCTGATACCGATACTTTTACTTGAAAATTCCTTATCATTGAATGGTTTTGTACTTTTTACCTTTAATTAGCTGATCATGATTATGATAACAATAAAACACATGTCAACAATTTTAGCCAAATAAGAAAACAATATTTATACATAATTAAATCTATAACCTATCTGAATGTAGCCTAAATAGGAATAATAAGGTGTTCTTCAACAGATACACAATAGGGTTATTATATTCTGCCATATTCATACTTCAGAGTGAACCTGAGTGAGTGGAGCGAGAGAGGTGGAGAGGAGCACTGCGCATAAGGACTGAGAGACGCTGCTATCACACAAACTCTGTGAAGAAATACAAGTGATTTGCTGAACTTATAGAAGAGATACTACAACAAAAATATCGATTTCATCGTACTGTTATCGATCTCCTTGATATCTCTGCTATCGATATTTGGATCGGTCCGCCCACCCCTATGACGACGGAGCCAAACTGTTGGTAGAAGTCATCCGTCGTGCTGAGCACTAATTATCCTGTTTGCCAGTGTCTAACCATTGCTAGCTTTTGTAAGGGGTTGCTCCTCAGGTAAGCCAGGTGAGCTGAGTTATTAATCATGTTTATTATTTTGCCTTTTCTTTTTCGGAGTGAGTTAGTTGGTACAGGTGTGTTTATTTTACCTGTGTCAGAGGCTCCTGGCTTGGTGGCAGCGAGCGAGGCCCGCCCCGGGTCTGCGGAGCTGTCGGTCTCCGGGCGCTCTGCTCCTCAGGTGAGAGGTCGGTCGGTTGAGGGGAGGGGAGGCCGGAAATGAAGTTGTCTACGAGGGACTCAGGTTTGAACCAGTCTCGGTCGAATCGGTCTCCTGGCTCAAGGGTTGGATGCCCAGATAAAGTGTGCTTGCAGAGGAGAGGAGGGAGGAGCGGGAGTTTCAGCTCCGGAGGGAGTTGACGTTTAAAAGATTGGAGGTGGAGGCTGTTAAGACGCGCGAGCTGGAGCTTCAAAGAGTCGGTTCTTGCTCTTCTCATTTTTTCACTTTTGACGCGGGTAGAAATATTTCTCTGGTTCCCCTCCGTTTTCGTGAGTGTTAAGTCGAGTCGTATTTCAGTGCATTTGAGTTGACTAAGGCGTCGCTGACGTTAAACCTTTACAATGTTATTTATTTGGTGAAGCAAGTGGAGCATGGTGAACTCCGACGGCACTCAGGAGGGTCCGACAATGACATGTTATCTGTGTTTCTGTAGGAACTTCTCTGTTGTGGTTGCACCACTCACCAGCATTTCGAGCTGTCCTTCGGGTCTAGCCCATCCACTGTGGTTGTTTATATGGTATAAACAACCACAGGAACCCCCCTTGTTCCTGGCATAGACCAGATCAACCACAATCACTGCCTGATCTGCTGGGCTCTGTTAGTTCAGGGAAATAACATCCAGGTTTGTCACAAAAAAAGGAGCTGACAACGCAGTAGCAGATACACTGTCACGATCTTGTGGGATGCCCGTTGATGCTTTATCCGTAAAACGTGACTATTGAGAAGTGTATGTGTGTGTGTGTGTGTGTGTGTGTGTGTAAAAGTGGGTATAACCTGTGATAGAGGCCTCCATGATATTGTAGGGTGTGAGAACAAAAATATGGGTTTGTTCTTATGTGAGGGTTGTGTTTGTATTGTGCCTCAATTCAGGTGTCACTCCCTCGTTCTCCCCCCTCCTCCTTGCCCGTGTGTGGAGGTCTGCACCTGATCCTACTTGCCACTTAGGCCGGGTGCTTAGAAAGTGCTGCAGGAGCTGGAGTGACCTGAGCAACAGATTGTTTTTTTTAGGAGACAAATCTTCCTTTGTCGACCAGTGTAAATAAACTATTTTCAGCTTTAACAACTGCATCCTGTTTCTTTTCCCTCCTTCATTTTACTATGTTGCTCCTCTCATCCCCTGGCCTTGCGGGGACATCTGTAAGGCCGTCCTGAGTTCTCCTTAAAAATATGCAGCGGTGTCATGCTTACAAATGTTTAAACGCAGTCTTGAACAGTGGTCACTGGCTTGGCAACATTGTCACCTGTAACTTCATAACATCTGATCCGGACATGAAAGTCAGCTCATATGTTCTGTATATATGTGATGTTGTAGAAGTGTCAATGTGATAAATATGACGCATAGAAACATGAATGTATCCGTTGTTTTTTTCAGAAACATTAACTGGCAGCAATTTATTCCGGTGAGGTCCCCCATATATGGGCCCATGAATACCAAATATCTATATACAGGGTCCATAATGTTATGCTATGCCTCTCTATGCTGGTAGTCATACCGCTGCATTCTTAGCAAGATGTCCAGACAGCACGAGATGCATATATCATGCTGCCTCTAGGATTTTTTTAAATAAGCACCATAAATCTGCCCTTGTTTAAATCTGTTTTTAGATGACCTGCTCCCACAGACAGCTATTTTGCTGATCCGTGTGTCTGCTCCTAAAATATTCATAGAGCACAAGGTCATATTTAGCATTATTGTGCTTTCGTGTAATTCTACGGGCAATAATGCAATTGTCTTAACCATCCCTCACAGTTATAGTGGAACCAAAATGAGTTCCCATTTGGGTTTGATTAAAAAAGGCAACATTTTGTGCCACAACATTTTTAACAATTCATGAAGTCGCAAGTCAATAGTTGAAAGTTTCCTCCAGCAGTAATTGACACCACTGGGTAAAGGGAGATGATAGTCTTCCACATAACTGACTGGGTGTCATAACATATCATAAAGCAGCCTTCTAACCTTGTCAGAACATATCATGACACCAATTAGTTTGAAAAAAAAAAGAAAAAAAAAAAGGAAGACAGCCACACAGCTGACGATGTACTTCATGCTCATCTGCTAAAGGGTAACAGTTAACTTGTATTGAGCGGCCCAATGTGGCTTTCTTAAACAGTCTGAGGGAGGCATGAAGGGTGAACAATCTGAGGAGAAGAGCAGAAAATAAATACACATCATGTCACAGTAAAGTGACAATGACAAGGGCACTATCTTATTTGTTCACTACAACACAATTAACCTAACTCTATGACATCTTCTTGTACTGCTAAAATAGATTGTGTCATGTAACAGCTCTCTTTTTCTGTGTCTCTCTCTCCC
>CAEMYA010000179.1:9948932-9970127 GCA_903131615.1 Diplodus sargus | reverse complement strand
CCCTCCCTCCCTCCCCTCCCTCCTTCCCCTCCCTCCCCTCCCTCCTTCCCCTCCCTCCTTCCCCTCCCTCCTTCCCTCTTCTCTTCTCCACCATTCAGGTCTCCACATAATGGAGCGAGAATGAACAGAGAGCGGCTTAAAAAAAAGCATGAACTGGAGGTTTATTGAGGTCATCTGCTTCCTGTTTATATGGGACCATATAACAGTTCAGTCTTCCCGCCAGGACCCGTTGGCCACTGAACAACATGTCACCAAGCAATATGACTGGCTCATCTCTGACCGTGGACCTTTCCACCACTCTCGGAGTTATCTGTCCTTTGTGGATAAATTCCGCCAAGGATTTACGACCAGATATAAAATTTATAGGTGAGTTCACTTTCAGCCTGTGTACTGATGCCACATGGGCTTTTTAAGAGTATGTCTGCTTTTAATGTTTTTTTCTTTTTTTGTGATTTTCAGTTGCAAAAAGCTGCACTGTGTACATTTTTAGCCTATTAAGTGTGCATTTTTTATATTTACTTGCAGCTGCTCTCAGCACTGTGAACTTGTTTTTCTTATATTAATGAAGTACTAGGACTTTCACTCTCCTTTGCTGTTACTCAGGTTCCAAGTCTGTTTTTCAGACCAAATTCCTTCCCACGTACAGTATAAAAATAATAATCATAATATAGCTTCTCTTTTCTAGACACAAAACAAAAACAAATGAAAAAATAGAATAGCCTGAGCATCTTACAAAGGAATAGCAGCCTAAATATTTGCTAGCTGGCTCCTGGTTGCAAGTTATAGGTACTGTAATGCAGTTAATGCACAAATAACGTGTAGGATATGTCTTGAATAAGAAGTGCTGCCAGAGTGGTAAACAAATGATAATGTTTGAACATGTTTTCCAGCAATTGACTATTGGGCTTCCATGTAGTTGGGAAAGAAATTCAGGTCAGAAGGGGCTTAGATGTCTGTACTCACTTCTCATAATGCAGGTTAGCATTATAGGACGTGTAGCCATAATTACACTGGAACTTTTTCGCTCAAATTTCTATTTCTATTGGCTGTTTTAATGTGCGCAGACTAGAATGTCATTTTGCTAACTTCCATTTTCAAACAGTAAAAACAATTTCACAAATTCTCAAAATTTAGCTAAACAGTACACTAAAAGTTGTTTCGGATAACATTTTAGACAGGAAATACGCAAAATGATAATATAATCTTGATCTATGTTTGATCAGCATGGTGTAGTTTGACAGTCTTTGTTTTTTGGCCTGGTTCGTAGCAAACCTACAACCAATCATAACACTGAAACTTGTAAGGTGCATTTTCACACTACAGGAGAAATCTAGTCCTGGAGCTTTGTCAGTACTGAGGTTGGGCCCAGATTATCTGGTAACGTGAGTGGTGCACAGATCCAGTCTTTAATCTCTGGACCCGCTTGCTACTGATCAGAGAAATATCCAACATGTTTGATAGAATAAAAATATGCCCATGAAGCTTACATTAGCTAGCATGCTACTGCTGACATATTTTGAAAACTGACAGTTAAAATCTCACCTTCAGTCCTCTCTGAAGAATAAACGACCCATGTTGACTGCATCTCCTTAAACACTTTATAATCTAGACCCGTTTCTTTGGCTTTTATTTCTTACAGCAAAGTATGAATGTTACTACTGCGAGTTGTTGCACCATAGTCTCCACCTCTCATTCCCCATGACATCATGTTAGGTGGTACATCGCTCCCTCTGGCAAGATAATCTTAATAACATCCTGTACTGTGTGATATGCCATATTTTCCAATCTTGTAGTGTGAATGTTTGACATTAGATAAAGAAACATCTGTAAAGATGTGGGCAACACAAACTGATTTCAATCGATTTTAAAACTCCTGCAGTGTGAGCCCAGCCTAACTGGGTACAGGGAAATCTGACTTAATAGGAAGAGACCAGACATAAACATAATGGAATTTGTACAATTGGTGGAGGGCCCATTCAGAAGAATACATTGGGCTTCTGAGCTGTGTAAGTCAAACAACATTGCCAAGTTGGACACCCCTGATCATTTGAACTGTCTACTGAATACCCAAATATGCTCGGTCACATTGAAAGGTTTTGAAATTATTCACTTTCACTTCACAAATGTGAACGGGTTCAGGGTCCAAAATGTGCTCAGTAAAAGGGAAAAATCATATTAAGGACTAATCTGATTTATCCGTCCTACTACTTTTCAATTTCACACATAGGAATTTACATAATGACAACTTCACATACTATTAGTTCTCAATTTTTTTTTTATGTTAGCCCTAAACTATAAGACCATTACAAATGCCCCTGTCTTTAAACTACACATCACTGATGCCTCTTGATCAACCTTTATCTCTACTCGTTTTTTAAAATGTACATATTTTTTTATTTCGGCAAAATAATTACAATGGATCCGTACAAATAGCTTTGCAGCTGCATTCATCTCTCCATGTGTCACACAGGGAGGTAGAGGTAGACAAATTAGATGGCTAGAAAACCTCTTTCGCAGAATGATGTGTTTTGATTTTCTCGCATCTCTCTGCGGTCTGCTAACTCAGAAGTATAGAAAGACTGAGACAGAGTAAGAGAGTCATTTGCCTCATTCCTCTGGCAGTTCTTTCGCAGAGTTTGTTCTCTTTCTCTCCCGCCTCCGTGTCTCTTGGTAACTTGCCACAGCCCCCGGTCCCCACTGGCTTTCGTGCCTTGATATTGTCACATGAACAGTAAACAATGTATTTGCATAATGTGTAACTTGACAGAGCGGGTTGTTGCACAGAGACATGAATCTCAGAGGCAGAACTTCAGAAGCCGCTTCCCACAGACGCTATACAGCCATCGAGTGCTGTCTGTGATGCTGCGGTGATTTATTAATGCGAGGAGTGTGTGTTTTGCGTGTTGGGTGCTGCTGGGAGCGTTGCTCGGCCCAGGTGGCTCCTGTTGTTTCCCCCTCTTAACAGACCATTAGTGGCGTCAGATTCAGCTGTCGATGCTTGATGTCCCTTTCCTCGGAATGAGACAATTAAATCTTACATTGAGAGTGCAAAATGTATTTCTCGTTAAAAAATAAATGACAGCAATCAACAAACCTCACATTCGCATCTCTTGGACACCTGCAAGAGTGTCAGAACAGGTAGAGTTTGATAGATTTCTTGTCCTCTGAAAGTTATTCTGAGTGATCAACCAATATCCCAAAACTGATGTTTTTTCCCAAAATTAACATCTCACTGTCGAAAGGTTTAGGTGCCAAAACCACTCAGTTAGGTTTATGCACCGAAACTACTTGTTTAGGTGTATCAGCCAAACTGTGTGTTCAGGTTTAGGTGCCAAACTACTTGAAAAAAAAGGTAATCGATTGCTTTAACACAACTACTTCCGTAAAACAACCACAATTAACCATTTGCCTATCATGGACTTTGAGCCCTGGTCTCCAAAGTAAAAGTGGTGTTACTGATCTAAATATCCACCCCAAACCCCCTCACCACACTGGGTTTCTGGCTTTTTATACTACGTCTGCCTTGTGCTCCCCTCATAACCTTCATTAAAGCGTGTACGTTTAACACCAGTGAGGTGAACCGTGACATCACACACTCTAGTGGATCATCGGATCTATTACAAGCTTCATCCTGACACTGGTCTGTACTATAATATACAGTGAAGGCTGTAACGTTCTGCTAAGTGTATCATATAATCGGTAAGTGGGCTAAATTAAAGATGCCTGTGAGCGCAGAATATGTAACATATTTAATGAATAATCGTGTACAGTATTTGAGGCGAAGGTGTGAAATGTCCTGCCGGAGGTCCAAGTGTTTTCCAAGGATTTAGATCCCAACCTCGGCCACCAGTTAATTCCCCTGATTAGCACATCTTCGACCAGAGAAGGGGAGCAAATCAGTGACATCAGCTGGTGTAGTGTTTGGCTGGAATGAAATCATACATACCCTCGGTCCTCCTCGGCACATGATTGCCCGGCCGTGCTCTACTCTAACCAGCAATGAGAACTGAATCGCTTTGTAAATTTCCCCGGGGACTCTCTCTGCCTAGACGATTTAGTGGTGGAAAGTGGTCGAATCAGATTTGCACAGAGACAAAGCATCCATTCCTTTCGGGCTCCCTTATCAAGCGAGATTACCTCGGAGGCACGCTGTGTGGACAATGCCAACCTGATCAGCAACAAACAAATCTGCCCCATCTTTAATAACACGGGCACTCCGCCTAATTTGAAGGATAAACACAGATTTGGGAAGTGCCAGCCTCTTGTCTAGTGCGCTGAAAAGGTCACAGCCGCTTGAAGGGGAAAGACGCACCACAAGGCACCAATTATCCTCTCCCCCTAGACTTATGTCTCTTAAAGAAATTATTGGAGCATGTTTCATATAAGTAAGGATCACTACTGTGTCACCTCTGATTGCAATCTTCAAACTGAATTCCTTTCTTTTTTTCTCTCTCTCTCTGTTCCCTTCCCTGTTATCGTATGCATAAGTGTACATTTGCTGTATGGTATTCATCAGTCACAAGAAAGCCACTCTCACTGCTGGCTGCATAATGCTCTTGTATCAGATCTGCAGCTGAATAATGTGTATCAGAGTGCGCTTCAGGTAGTGGGGAAAATTCGATGGCCTGTTTTGCTCACACTAGCATCTCTGGTTCTGTTGCTTGTACTCTATTATGGGGTCGAATGTGTTTCAGATGATGCGTGTTTCTCTCTTTGGTCTTTGTTCGCGGAGCTCTATCTCAGGTTCTCGTGTGCCTGAGTGAAAAACCAATATAAATGCAAATCTGGTCGCCATTAATGCATTTTAAAGGCCTCGAATCAGCATTGCACTGTAATCAAAGAGGGGAGATGGAGGTTGTTATTTAGAATAAAAATATTTATGAAAATGAATAGCTCTGATTGATCACACTTTGAAAAGCCACACTGAGGAGACTGAATACGGAGGGTGGATAGAGCTACTCTTGTTATTGGACCAGGGCTCGTCCAGACTTCAAAAGACCTGCGCTGACCTTAAAATAATACTTGGAAATTAAATTTAAATGGACCTACTGTCCTTGGTTCAAACAAAAACGAAACCATTTGCACTTTGATTAAAAAGCTACAAAAAAAAAATCACATTCAGATTCCTTCTTGCAAAGCACACGCAGAATCAGTTGAAATATGTACACTCTGTATGATTATATACAAACTACGTGGCAGACCCAGGCTGATTTAAAAAGGGAAAATTAGCCATTGTATGTTTTACTGCGTTGTTTCAGATAATTGTAAATACAGTATAACATCTCTAAATTACAGTCATCAAAGCCCACAGAGATTATTTTCACCTTTCCAAGATGGCTATAGCTCAGCTCAGCTCAAAGAAAAAAACAAACAGCACCATTGATTTCATTTTGATATTATATATTGTTAGGGGTCTCCCTCTCTTTATCCGAGTCAGGCCCTTTGTGTTACACAAATACTAGAAAATAGTAGCTTGAGCAACATCTCAGTTTATCTCTGCCGCCACTTATTTTACGTCTCACTTGATTCCTCTGTGGTCTCTCTAGACGTTAGAGCAGGGAGAGCTGCTTTTCATATGAGTAATGTTGCGTCACCTGATTTCCCAGTGCAAAACTAAACATTACACGGGTTCTGAAGCTAATAGCTAGCAAGCTAAGAAGTCAAGTGAAACGGTCTCCTGGCGATTGTCTTAGCCAGCTGCTGCGGCGCTGTGCTTAAAATGCCAATGACAAAAATTGGGATGATTAATAGCCACAAAAACAGCCGTCGTTAGTTTTGTCAGCACCACAAACCTTCGATTAATTGTTATAAAGGTAGATATTTAATTAATTGTATATATAAATCCAAGTATTCCAGCTTAAGAGCTAAATAAACGTGTGTTTAGAAAAATAAAAAAAATAAATAGAAAAATAAAGAATGGATCTAATGAATAGATTGAATAAATAGAAATGTGTAAAATACATAAAAATGAGCAGTATGATAGTGTTGCAAGGTAACATGGATGTGACACTGGTAGTTGGATGGATCACAATCAGTGGTTCAGGATCCAAAATAACCTGAGGAAAGAAAACCCTCCCCACCCTCTCTTTCTTTGCCTTCAACTGACCGCAGCAGAGATTGGAGTCTGTTATTCAAGTGATTGAGGTCTTTTATGATCAAAGGGCGAATTTTTGTTTTGTGACGATTGATTTTGTTTGTTCTGTTTGGTCAGTTAAAAAAAAAAGAAAATGTGTTCTCTGTGTGGCTGATAATATTCCAATCTTCCTTGTCTTAGCATTTGGACAGTACCAGTCTGATGTCTGTACGGTATATATTTTAGCTACATCCAGCAGTTGGCTATCTTAGCTTAGCATTAATATACAGGGACAGCAGGGGGCTCACTTAATAGCATGTTATATCTAATTATTTAATATGTACATCTTCTCTCGAAGCTTTGTTGGAAGTAAAGGGAGGGATCTACTTTTTGAGCAACAGGGAATAACAAACCTCTTTCCTGTTTTCCCCGGTCATTCAGCACCCAATCCA
The DNA here is from genome assembly GCA_903131615.1 of Diplodus sargus. NCBI lineage: Eukaryota > Metazoa > Chordata > Actinopteri > Spariformes > Sparidae > Diplodus > Diplodus sargus. Next base: position 9,963,602 of record CAEMYA010000179.1, on the reverse strand, counting down.
AACATGTTTGCGTCTCTCTGCCTCATAAGCAGCCCAGTTTTATGCAAGGGCCGTCTTTCCACCTCGTCTTTCCACTGGTGAAATACTTCTTTATTCACAGTTTTGATGGATTTGTCATGGTTATATTCAAAACAAGAACATCATGCATATCTCTGAACATTTCCTTCATGAGCCTAATTATTCCTAACTATAATCAGTCCACAGACAACCACTTGATCAGCGCTAAAGTATGAATGAATAATCTGCAGCTCTAATTTGCATTCGCAAACAACTTCTATTATTCAGTCTCTAATTTAAACCATTCATCAGACACATAGATCTGTATCTTGAGACGCACTTCACCTTTTATTTCAAATTTTTAATCCTCAGTTTGTAGCGAGCGCAGCACCGTCTGCTGCACTGATGTACTTTTATTCACGTTCTTTTCATGAACAAAGCGCAACGGCGAAAAACACCTCGCCTCGTGTGTTATGTGCGGATGTGTCTGTCAGTGCTGATCTGGGCCCGATTTGTTTTAAACAGAAACAAGGTGTAACATTTGTCCGACTCAGGTCTTGAATTAGTTTGGATGAGCCATCTGTAATTGGATAGATCGAGGGAAGGCGTATTTGATGTAGTCGGCAAGATTCGCTGAGAGAAGCTGCAGCAATGTTTAATTCAGCAGGCTGTAGCCAAAGGAAGAGAGAGAGAGGGAGGCAGTCAGGAAGTCAGGAGGGATGAAACAGACTGTAGAAAGAGGACATGGACATCATGGGGTCTAAGATGCCATTAAGCATTGGGACAGGAAGGTGCTTAAAGTGCGTGATAAAAAAAATAAATGAAATGTATATAAATGCCAGAGACGTGGAAGGGGTTCTGCTGAGTTCAGCATCAATGCAAGTAACGGGGGAGCAGACAGGTAAGCTGGCAGTGAGGTCAAAGTCAAGGTGAGGAGAAGAGCAGCCTAACAGAGGCATCGCCGGGGCCCGGATGACTCACAAATACCACACAGCCAAGCGAACCTCTCTCTCAAAACAAAAAAAAACAACAACAGCCATCTATTATTAAAGCCCTCTCTGAGTCTAATCACAGCCGTGCTCTGGAAATCACATGTTTATCATCCGTCAAAATGTTTTGCACAATTATCCGGGACATCGAAAAAAAAAAAAAGGATTCTGGCCACTGCCAGAAAATTGCATACTATTTAATTTGTTTTCACACGTGTACTAATTTTCAGTGGGTGACTCGACACGATTTTATTTATTTGATCGATTTTTTTGTTTTGCTTTTTCTCTCAGCAGCAAGAAGGTAACACAGGAAGTCTTTATGCTGTGGTGGAGTCAGGAGAATGCTGAATTACAATACAGGCATCGTCAACAATGCAACTACACGAGCAGAGTGCTGCAGGGAGGGTCTCACAACGTTACATGAGATGTTCTCTCAAAAAAACCTTTTGTAAAAGTAGGCCCTTAGGTGATGTAGTATAAACATGCTCAGTTTCTCAAAGATAGGATCTTGAACACGACCTTCAAGCGGGCAACTGGAGTTGTGTCCCTTGTGTAAGTACAGTTTGAATTTATTGTTTTCAGGTATTTAAAAGAATAATTCCAGTGTTCAGTCACAGTTTGGTTTGGTTTAGGCAATACAAAGTACTTAGTGAGGTTCAGAAAAAGAGCGTGGATTGGATTTTGATAGACCAGAAAAAGAAAAAAATGTCTTCTAGCTTCAAAATGTTTGAAGTTTCAAAAGACGAGACGCCCAAAGTGAGCCGACAAGAATGCGCAACAGGCGCACAACAAATCTGTGTGACACAGGATGCAAGATGCTGCCCCTGGGTGAAACAGCAGATTTTCAGAGATTCACTTTCACGAATGAGTCCTAGACACAGAAATTAGTTTGTATATTTGCACACCCAGTTACCTCATCTTAAAATCCACCCATTTTAATTGCCTTAATAAAATAACAATAACCCTGAAAAAGATCAAGTGGAAGTATTACAAACTTTTGTTCGGTTGCCAAGTATCCAATGGAAATACCATTTGCTTTTGGTTGAGGGAACCGTGGCGATGCTAATTTAAATACGACATCCCTGCAGCACACAATAATGACGCATGCAGTCAGGGGGAAAAAAAGGGAACTCTAAACAGTTTGTCTCTCATAATGCTGTTTTGGTAGTCAATTTCAGAGTCTATACTTTGTGCAGTTTCCTGAGTGATACAGTGATACATAAAAATCTAGACTAGATGAGTCATGAACATGCTGTCACCGAAAGAAGATGTTGGCCGTCACCTCACGCTCTGGCAGCTGACGTGAATTCCCATTTGCTGACTCAAGCAGTAACTACTTCCAACTCTTGGATTTCCAACGCTGTCCTCGGCCAATCAGGCAAGCTGAAATTCCAGCACAGCTTGTCACTGTTGTGCACCAAATTGTTTTTTTTTTCTTTTTTCCTCCTTTTAAAATGTTTTTTTTTGTCCAGACAGAAGTGTATGAATCTTATTTGCCGGGGACGCGGAGAAATATCACAGTCGTGCTGACTTGTAAGCATGAATGTCAAACCTTGCTCTGTCAATGTAGACGACAAGTTCGTGTTTGCCTCACGTTGGATTTACATTTATATCGCTGCATCTTTTCTGGTTCACGCACACGGAAACAGACACAGACACAAAAGCAAACAAAACGCAATGTGGTCCTGGGGCTACAATGCAATTATAATCAATGGAAAACGCTTATACCGGGTGTTGACCTCCATTTCTCAGCTGTATAAGTTTGGGACAATCAACATAGGCTAAACCTGGGAGGGATTCCATGCCACTTCCTGTCTCCTACCTAGTGGTAAAAAGCCCCCGCTATGGGACAACTTAATTACTGGCAAGGAAGGGATGGTAATTAGAGGAGAAACAGGAGGCTAGAAGAAACTGTCAGGGTTAAGTACTGACTAATTCAATGCGTGGGACGCCTGTGCCACTCTCCCTTGAGACTGCCAATACAACATCACCAGAAGAGTAGCAAGCTCTGATGAGAAGATACTGGAGCAGGCATGCTTCATATTACCATTTCGTGCAAAGAGGTGATCCCTGCAGCTAAATCATACTAAATGTTCCACTAAAGAGATTACAGTAGGTTTAAAAAGCATACAGAATATCAGAAAGGTGCATATTATGGCAGTAAAAAACACTGCTGGCCGCGGAATTAACTAAATATGTGCCATTCAGTGATGACACTGAAGCCCCGAGGACTCGACTTCTACCATTCCTTTAGTTCATATGCTACATTGTAAGGTTGTCAGCCCATGCAGGAGTTATCACTCAGTGTGATTATACCTTGTTCAGGTCAAGGCGAGGGTGAGCTGAGGTCTGAGGTCCCCCGAACTCCATATATTCAATATAATCAGAGCCTTTAGCTGTGTTAGCATAACAGGTACAACACATAACACAGAGGGTTCAGGGGGATGTCAGTCAAGCATGAAGTGTACTGCAACAAAGTCGTGGGAAAAGTTCCTCTCAGGCAGACTCACTGAGGGCATCTGTGTAGGTGTACTGTGCAGAGGTTTTAAGACAGAACACCACATACAGGAAGCGGTAGTCGCTAATGGCGATTATGAAGAACTTTAAGTCAGAAGCACATCAGTCCAAAAATGTACCAATGGGGGCATTGCAAATGGTAATCCCCAGCATCGCGAGTGAAAAAAGGTGATGGCGTCTGGCAGAGTGGGCAGACAGGAAACCCAGTAAAACTATGGTCCTGTCTAGCATCTGAAACAATGTCTGTTTGACAACCAGCTAAACCCCACCGATGGTGGAAAGAAGACATGCCATACAGAGCAATAATTCATTCTCCTAAATAAAGTAATCCAAAGCAAGTAGCACTGTCTCTTGTCAGGTCAGCTGCAGCATCAAACAGCGTTGGCATGGGTGATCCATCAGAGTAAACAGTGTCTGCCTATGATATCTGTGCTGTATAACAGCGTGAATGTAATTAGACGTTACTCACCACACAGCTGTGAGTGAGTCAGTCACCTTTAAGCATATTGTATGCTGCAGTGCATGATGCCCATTAGCCAATAAAAGCAGAATTCAGTGCTCTGCCTGCATCATTTTTGCAAACGAATAGGTGATAATTGCTCTCATTTTACAATTATTAAAAAAGGAGCACAGATAATGAAAGGTCAAATTACTCCCGTAAACCAACTGTCATCACAAATGCAGATTGAGATATTAGCTTATTCCCAAATATCCTTTAAATGTCAAAACATGTATTGGATTGGAACATGTTCAGTCCCACAGTCGGTGCACAGCGCGGCTGCTGAAAGCCTCAGCAGAGGTGTCTTTACTCTCCTACATCTGTGTCCCGCAGTCAGTGCACGGCTTTTGTGTTTTGTGTGACCTACACAAGCACAAAGAGGTTTATTCTCAGCCTCCCGCAGAACATCTGAGTCAGTTCACTTCCAGCTAGAAGCTGAACATTTCTGGGATGTTATCCCAGCTGTGTTAGAAATATGGAGTCTGACAGGGTCTCCTGTACTATAGGAATTCAGAAAGGTTACTACCAAAATTAATTTCAAAGGGACTTTTATATCAAATCTGGATCCGTCTCGGGAGGATGGCTGTTTTGCCAGTGTAGTGATCCAGTTGATATATGATTATGGCTTAATCCTCATTTCCCATTTCAATCCTGATTGACATGGCAACGGCTGTAATCACTGGTGTTTTCAGCCAGTGTGATTTATTTCTACAGATCCTAGGTAGAGGTACTTTGTCAGAAATACAGCAGAGTAGCATTTGGTGTGTTTGCTTTCAGTGCAGCCAGACAAATACACATTGTATGCAAGCGCAGGTAGTCAATTTGATTCCAGGGCGGATATGGCAAACTCTGCCACTAACAATGAAAACAACCACATTAAAATCTTTCACATAACGTAAATACATTGAAAGGATTACAAATTGCAATTGCAAGAGCAAACCATAACATTATTACATTTAAGAACATTGCCTTTACAGATTACAGTTCCCTGTATATTATGGATTTGGTCATGTGGGTCCACCATTGACCTCTGGGTCCTCTGGAGGTATATTTCTTTGTTGTGTTAAACTGACCGCCAACATTGTAAAGCAATACAGAAATGTCCCTTTACCTCATTCCAAAACAACATAAAACCCTATGTTTCCATTTTGTTTTTGACAAATGGATCTGATTTGTTCTCCGTTGACATTGTCATGAAGCGATAAAAAAAAGTATGGTAACATATGGTAGCCATTGGAGCGCAAGTGACTTCTGACCTTAACATTGAGCTTTAATGAAAGCCAAGAATGTGCCCCTTTTAAAATGATATTCAACATTTTTATGTTAATCATTAATAAATGTCCGCAATAGCAAATGCAATAGTCGTACAAAAACAGTAAATACGGACAAAATTTGCGAAAGCTTTGTTTTGACAATTTCATTGTTATCCACGTACCAAATTTTTGGAGCTGGTCTAGGGACTAAAAAGATGTGTGTGACATACAACAAATATAGATGTCGAGCATCAAAAACATGACCAACACATATGCACTGCATTACATGAATAGGAGACACCTGGACAAAGCAACAGCTGTTCAATACGTCATAATATTCAGTATGTCAGAGACTGTTGAATAGGGTTTTATTGCATTATATTGAAGGGTATATCTTCTCATTTACATTAATGATTCAGAGAGAATACATATCGGAAACACCTGCCTGTTCCCTGTCTCTCTATTCAGGTCTGACTGACCCAGAGGAACATATTTTCAATTGACGTAATTGTGTAACATGTAACATGTAATATGTGTGCTCGATATACAAATGTGCCATTTTACATGTTAGCGAATGAGCAAATGGCGAGGGGATTCAGGTTGAGGAAAAAAAAATTTTTATTACATAATTTTCCATGTAGAACATAGTGCACCATGTGTATAAAGGGAGTTTCAGAAAGAGGGCACAGAGTTAGCCAGCCTGATATCCTCAGGAAGGTTGTTCTGATCTCTAGGGGTTCACACAGCGAAAGGCCTGATTAGTGGGTTTAACAAGTAATGACATGTTCCTCATTTTCAGACCAAAAAGCAGTGAAGCAGCAATGATATTATAGATTACAACTGACTTGTTCACGCTTGTGTCCAGTATAACACGTTTGACATGATATATAACAGCTAAAACAAAAAATACATACTTTTATTAGAGGTCAGAAGGAGCTACGGAAGGCCAGAGAGGACATTCTTAACCCATTAACGACTGAAGACTGTATTTATTATGTTCAGGAAAGGCCCCACAATTATATTAAAGGTGGAAACACAAAACATAGCCACATGTTTTTTGTTTTCATATATTTATTATGCCTTGACTGGTAGACAAAGTTGATTTAAAATGACCAAAATAGCAAAAAATAGTTTAAAATTAATTTGAAATGCTAAATATCAGATTTTCAGTGGATCAAAACATGGGTTATTTCAAATATTTCTGAATCCAGAGCTACCAAGAGTTTGAACTCCTTGTAAATATACTATATTTCTCAAAATTACACAGGGAAAATAAAGTTTTCTGTAAGTGAGGTCCCCGTACTTTGACCAATCTGAAATTCAAATGGACTTGCTTTGCTCAGTATTGTCAGCAGAAAGGTGGATTTTCTTAGGTGAAAATATTATTCAAGCAAAAGAAAAATGCTCTTGTTCATTCTTTTATGTTGGCAAAACATGCCAACAAAACTCCCTCCCCTCCTGATAACAGGGTAACGTGTGTCAATTTCTTAGCTATTGAGCTCGGCAGTTTCATTCGTGGAAACAGCAGTTGATGAAACGGTCTTAACCCCACAGTCCATGTACTGGGTTGATGTGGGATTTTTGAATCTGGGAGCTATCGCTGTCCAAGGTGCTGAAATCCGTCATCGGGCTTCATATTTGCCTCGGCACTCTTCACAGTTTGTGCTGCAAAAATTTCCACGAGATGACAAAACAAATTCTTGTCTTTTTAAATCCGACTGTCAGCTGTTAATTAACATATTTAGCTCTTTCTAATTTGATTTAATCACCATAGCATCGGCAGCAAGACACAGCGGTAGGTGTTTGAATATTGAGGTAAACTGCGAGAAGCTTTCGTTTCCAGTAGATAAAAAGCGCAAGAATTGAAAGAGCTGCTTTTTTTATTTTTTATTTGTACATATTAGACCAGCCGGAAAAATAGCACATAGAAATCATCAACATAATGCCCTTTTATTTGGGGTGCGACTGACAGTTATTACAGGGGAAATTGAGTTCAGCAGCAAATGGATGGGATACAATAAGCTGCATCTAGGGCACTGACAATAGCAGTCGTTTCTTTTTACTGCATGAATGCCTTGACCTTGGTAGGTTTTCTTTCTTTATATGTACATTGGCGGAGAGCATCGTTGGTGATTTCATTACAGGATACAGAAGGTGATGAGGTGTTTCATCAGCTGTAAACAATGTGTGATATACAGGGAAGACTTTACGTGTGAGATAGAAGCATATGGGATAAGATGAAATCATTAGCAGCCACGTGTTTCTTTTCTTTGCAACAAAGAAACATCTGGGAAAAATGTCGAAGTTCCATATGACGCCGGGATTCACTTGAATGCAAGTCCGCCCTCTTTCATCCTGTTATTTGTTGTTAGGGCTCATAACGATTCCCGTGCGATTCCTTTGCCCACACAGCTGGAATAGTTCATCAGCAGAACTTCTCACATCACACAGCTAATTAGAGTCACACACGTGCTCGTGTCACTCACCCGTGCACTCGCTTCCGGGCACCATGTCCCATCAAATTTCTTGAGATTAAAGCGAATTAAGAGATTGTTTTTGATTAGATCCTTTTTTCGTTTCACTGCCTCGTCCCAATTACAAAGTGCACTAACAGAGCCATTATGCCTGCAATCATATTCCATTTAGGCAATCACGTTCCAATTGCCGATATGCTCCAATTAATGGTTAATAACTAAGATTCTCACATGTGAGTATGAAGTTTAATAGAATTATTTTAGGTTTCTAATAATTTGTGGGTGATGTGCAGCAGTTATTTTGCTAATCATTGTCACTGTCTTTATACAGATTTGCAAAACAGAGCAACTCTGAGACCAACTCGGTTATAAGTTTCTGCTGTGTTACCACTGAGCATACTTTATTGCATTAGCTGTGTCATTATGGTGGTAAGCAAATTAGATTTATGTTTATTTCCCCTTTGGCTTTCGCTTGCCTGTCGAGGATTTCTTCTGGGGGTCAGTCGTTTTTTCAGCAGACACGAAATTAAATAAAATGATCCAGCCAGAACTCTCTCTGAAAAGCTTTGTATCAACAGCGGTGCAGTTGCCACACTGGGAAGAAATGTCATCCGCAGATTAATTTCCAGAATTTGAGCGGGTTTCTGTTTTTTTTTTGTTTTCTTCACCTTCTTCTAGCTTTAACTAGCTTTTCAAAAGACGGACTGAAATCAATTTTTGGCGCTCACAGAAAAGAAGAAGAATTCAAATCAACTGAAATTAAGTGGCCGCGCTTACACGATTAAAGACAGCTTTTCTACTTCTGCGTTGTACATCACAGTAACCTTAACGTAATCCTTTTCTACACAGCTGATTGTCTCCCTCTCGTCCGTCTCACTGTCTATCCTTCCCTTCCCTTTCCTTTTTGCACTGACAACAGTATGGTCATTACCGGCCTAAAGCCACCATTTTACACAGATGGACTCTGCAGGCATCAGGCATGTTGCATGACATCACAGCTTGGAAAGATGTTGTTGCAATTTGTGAAAGAACGGTTACGGGACAAAAAAATCAATTTTGCCCTGTATTCCTGGACGGCTTGCTTCCTCCATCCTGGCAGGATAAGCAAGAACATTGTAGCCAGCAATCCAGCTCATCACACAGATTGTACTTTGAAAGCCTTACAACCTTAAAGTTCTCCCTTTTAAGATCTCTGATAGAAGAATTCTTTTCCGGACAAGATAAGATATTAAAGTCCATAAAATGACACTTTCAGAATGTCAGCTGTCTCACTCGATGCGTCTACACTTGAAGAAAAATAAGCTCTGTTAGACAGCGTGTACAGTATTATCATTAGCTTGACAGACATGTGGGAACATTGACAGTGAGTCTAAAGCGATTTACTGTTAACACACACCTAATTTTATCTAAACCCATTAGCTTGCAACAGTCGCTTGGATATTTTTACATGGCCTCTCTGCTGATGGTATCTCCTTTTTTTAGCAGCACTATAACAGAATTTCAAAATAGCCCCATCCGATTTCCTGCACTATTTACACTGATATGTTTAGAAATGTGGCCTGTGCCGGTATTGGGAGTGCAAAAATAAATAAAACAAGCACTAGCAAACAGTTCAGCCTACCAAAGTAATATCCCCCCTGTCTTCCCGCGTAGCCCTTTTCGATGTGCAGTGGAGCATAGGATTAAGTTTCATTCTGTAATATTTTGAATGGTTCTTGGTGGCTGAAATTCATGCAGGATTTCAATTGTATCTCTGTCTGTTTGATTTATTACTGGGCTTTGCCTCCTTATTACCATGAAAGGCCTGGGACTTTTCTTTTTTCATTCATTCCATCAAGCTGCTGCATAATGCCGTGGCAACACAGGAACAAGGGTTATAAGGTCTCAGATTATAGGGGCCTTCCCTAAAGAAATAACTGTTACATCCCCCTGAGGACCATGTAAATCTGCAGTATGTAATGCACTATAGATGATGAGTGTATTCTGGTTGTTTGTTGTTTTGAATAGTTTCATCTACTCTAGCTCAGCCAGATCAAGGATATGCAACCTGTGAGGCACTTTGATTGTCAGAAAGTCATATTTTTCAACACGCGAGTGTTGTGTGGGGAGGGCCGGCGGAGCGGCGGGGGATAGGGGACATAGCTTTGGAGTCACTGATTAGAGCTGTGCAGCTCTGGTGGAGAGAGCCCAGTGTAAAGCCGAACCCAAACACGGATTGTGCTCTGATCCTGAGCTGTTTACAGATAGGAGGGGAGCTCAGAGATTACGTTTAAACCTCTGTGATTAAAAAGTAGATTATCTTCACTCCTGTTTATCAACCTGACTGCAGCAGGGATCTACGAAAGGTGACCGCCATCGTCAGGCTTTTGATGTACCGACTGAAGCTGAAAGGGGCAATGTACTGTACTTCAATAAATGAGCTGAATACAATTACACAGATACACACACCCTATAAATGTCTTTGATTGCTATCTTAGGGCTGGTTTACGGGTAATGTATGGTAAAATAATCTGGCTGTTTGGAGAGAATAAACACTCCAGAGGGGAGCACAAAAAAAAACACAAATGATCCCGGGACAAATAAAAAATTTAACAGCCTAAGTCGCATATAGTAATCTATCTGACGTGATTCAGGCACAAATGGTAATAGACAAGATAATGTATATGAAAGAAGTGACATTTATTCTGTCTGATGATCAGGCTAGGACAATCCTGCATTTACTATGAATTACTCTGACTTTACGTTTTTCTGGATCAACACAAAAGTTGATAATGCTCTTCACAGGCTAAATGCATACTAATCGAGCTAAGCATGCATGGCAGTGAACTGTGTTAACGTTACGCTTATTACATGTTTGATGAATAAACCTGAATGTCGTCCACATATTAATATTCACAGCAGGATAGGACATCTATCAAATGATGAATTCAGTGAAACAAAAATGAGTTAATCAAGTATGACTAGAGGCTGTGTCCCATTCCAGGGACTACTTCCCACAAGTTCTGCTTTTATATGCTTTTGAAATCAGTATTGCAGGATCGATGATATCCTTGAAGGTCGAGGACCGCCTGGATTAAGTTTTATTTACCAGGTGTTTTCCCTCAGCTGCTCATCTACTGTATCACTGGTAAATCACCTGAAATGGGCAAATGAAAAAGCTGCCGCAAGATGTAAATCATAGCAGCCGCTTGTCGGCAGCCTTGACAAGTTGTTCTCCAATGGAGGCCGCCGCGGAAATGCAACACATATGGACATTCATAAACCCTGCTGAGCACCATGATGGCCTAGATGTAATAACATTTATCCTACATCCCTGAGAATGTATCATATCCAAGTAGATGGGATCACGCTGCACCGCTTCTGTGTGGGAACACCATGTACAGAATGAAAGGGAATAAGTCAATACTGTGTGGGAAGACAAAATCGCTTCACAAAGTCATTCATGGGGGAATTACCATTATTGGATCAAAGTCTCCCCCAGTCCTCGCAGCTTGCCAATGTTGTCTGTTGAGGCCCTCATGGTGCACCACTATCAGTCGGCTGAGCATGGCTCTATAACGAAGTGTGTGGCAAAGATTCAATCGATGATGCCTATGCCTATATTACATGGTCTTTTGTTAATAATGTAGGATAATGCAAAATCTCCGTATCAAGGATCATTTGCTAATTAATTGCAATAATATAGCATTATGACCATAGATAAATGAGATCATCATAGCAAAGATGTTCCAACCCCAGACATTTGGCTCACACTGTATACCAAGCCCTTACCATTTCTAAAAAGTTGCAAAAATCTTTAGTTTAGACTTTAGTTTAGGGTTTATTTTTCAGTCTGCACACAACATATAAATCATCCTCACCTATTCAGCAGCCACATTTCCGACTTCCTCACCTCTCTACCCCGCTTTAACCGTAGCAAATCCAGTGATGCAAATATAAAAGAGTAGTGTGAGCAAGTAAATGCAACACAGGAGCGAAGGAGATGGATCTGTGCCACTATAAACCTTTCCCTGTGATCTCAATTTCAGAATTTCAAAAAGGGTAACAATATCATACTCTGGTTTCACTGACAGTAGATTGAGCGCTCAGAGCAGTATCGCATTAGTTTCGGAGCCACAATACTACGTCAAAATTATATTTTATCACAGAACTATAAGCAAGCATGACGAATCTCTCATAATTCTTTAGTATTTTTGGCCTGTAGAATTGAAGTGCCGTTAGCATGAAAAACTGCTATGCATGCAAAGTTTTCTTTTTTTTTCTCTTTTCTTTTTTTAAATAATACCTACGGATCTTGCAGAAAGGTGTAGGATATAAGTATCTCCTTCTCTGAAAAAAAAAAACAGTATTAAAATTGTGAAATAATAAACAATAAAAATTGGCACCAGCCTCTAACAAGGTTTATCCACCAATAGTAGCCTGTAAGGCTGTTGGTATCATGTGGTATCTGAGTTTTGTTAGCATCAACAGTCTTGGTAGTCAACTGTATTGCATCAGCTAACCTTAATAACATTAGCTAGCTAGCATCAGCAACATTAACATTACCTAGTCAAAGCAAGAATGTATTTTGTAACATTTGCTAGTTAGCCTTAGCAATATTACAATTTGCTAGCTAGTGTTGGCAGCATGAGCTAGTGCAACAAACTGGCAACGACTTGGGGGCGCAGATGATTCAAACCAGAGTGTTGTTGTGACGCGAATGCAATGGAAGGGTGGGTGAAATGCCACATTTAGCTACTGAATGTTATCAGTAACACACTTAAGCTCAGCTGGAGCTGTTTTAGACTTTTAAGGCAGTGATTAGATAGACAGCAATTGATGTTTCCGCATCTTTGGTTGCTTGCTGGAAATGGACAGTTACCCTCTGGAGTATTTCCTATTTATGTGACAAAGAATTTGACGAAAGCAGATGGCTCAAAATCATGTTTTTGTACTCTGTCCCTTTTAACCAGCAATTGAAGTAATAGTCAAGTCGTCCCTAACAATCGCGCGGTGGAACAAATTACCAAAATTGAAAGGTTCATCCCACATCAAAGGATGAAAACCGATGCTGTCTGTTCCCTCTCACATCAGGAGGAGCGAACACTGGGCTACCACATCAGTCACACCAAACAAAAAGCTTATTCCGTGAAGTTTTGCATTTCACAGGCATCGTGAAAACAACTGGAATCATGAAGGGGAGACAAATTCTTCAATTATACTGGGGAAAAAAAAAAAAAATAATGAATGGCTTTGTTTAAGATAAATCCTCTGTCAATGCGACTCTCTGTCCATTATATCCATGTCATGGAAAGCATCCTGCCCATGCTGATTCCAGCAGTTACCCTGTGGCACTAGGCTACAGATTCATGCAAAGCCAGGCTCACACAGTATAGTGAACGGCAACCATCCCCGCAGCCATGACTTCTCCCTCTGATTTAGTCCTTTTCAAATTCAAATACGTATCATGGGAATATGAACAAGAATAGCATGACTGACTGACTCACCCAGATATGAAACATCTACCGTGTGAAAGGTGAAATGCAGGACTCGACGACTGCAGAGCGAAAAGTGAAGTTGAAGAAACTGCAAAGTTTGGCTCTGGAGACGTTCACTGGACACAGGCAGGAGAAATGGAACAACAGGGCTTCCGAAATAATGTAAGCCTGAATTAAACATTTGGTGCGACTTCAGCAGGATAAATATTGTATCCTTGTATATAGTGAGACTTCCAGGATGATGAATATTGCATCTTTATCTATAAATCAAAACCTGCGGGCCTCGAATGAAATAAAGTAATTTTAGGGTTTTTGTTTTGCACCTCCGAGACTTAAAATGTTTTAATTTTTTTTCTTAACTTTCGTGTTTCACACTAATCTATAATTAACAACAACACCACCTTTTAATCCCACAATTATTATGCGGTATGTTAATCATCAGAGCTCTGATAATTACATGTTTGTTTATAATCAATAACCAGCAGTGTTGGAACAATGCCAGACAGATGCTGCCATGCCTCCGCACTGAGATGTCATTAAAGAGATGTGACTTAGAGGCCATCATGAATTTTGTAAAGTTTTGCTATGGGTATCCAACTTTTATTGCTGTTTCGGTCCAGTCATAAAATGTCTAAATATTACATTTTTGGAACGACATTGACAGAAATTGTGGGCTGTTTTTCATTGAACAAACAGCATTTGTCTGTGAAAGAGAGCCTTTGTTTAGATACTGCCGCTACTACTAACATGTGATGCAACTCAGTACAACATAAGCATAAACTACAGCTGCAGAAATTACAGCAGAATTGAATCATCATCTGCCACAGCCTGTGTTAGAAGGATCATCATGAGCGGAATGTACAGAACACGGGGGGTTGATTCTCCGTGGCCTCTCGTCGACTTGTGTGTTGTGCCGAGGAGACCCCCCCCCTCTTCGAAAGCAGTGCTTAAAGAACAAGTTCACCAAAAAAAAGCTAATTTGATCATTATGTACTCACCCTCATGTGGATGGAAAGTAGGGTGAGGCTTTCGTGAGCCGCAGAACATTTCCGGAGCTTCACAGCAAAACAACATTGCAGTGTTCTCCTAAACAACTGAAGTAGATGGGGACTTTATTCCAAGTCTCTGGAAGCCTCTATTCAAATCAGTTTGAAAAGACATTGTGAAACAAGCCCCCATCTACTTCGGTTGTTTCGGAGAATGCTGCATCACCGTTTGGCCCGCGAAGCTCCAGAAAAAATGTTTTGTGGACTAGGAAACTTAACCAGACTGTCCAACCACGAGGGTGAGAAGATAATATATATATAATGATGTGCAGCTGAATAGAACTGAATGACACATGGTGTTAATGCCGACATCCTCAAAACATCCCTTTTATTAACAATCTCCCGATTTATTATTAAACACCACAGCTCTAAGTGTCTGCAGTCACTCAAGGAGATAAGCTCAAAGTACTTCAAAAAA
>CAEMYA010000179.1:9928346-9948920 GCA_903131615.1 Diplodus sargus | reverse complement strand
AAAAAAAAAAAAAAAAAAGCATGCAAGATTTATTTTGGCCCGTCTTTGTTCTTACATCATTTTTTTCCAAAGCAGGTGCACGCTTTAAATCTTCCCTTACAAAATGCTGAGTGCGACGCCGTTGCCCTTTATGACAGCATCTCGTCTGCTTCAAACAAAGTCAGGGTGTTTTGATACCGCTAACATGTTTATAGCTGGATGTAACATTTTTTATTTGGCTTGTTTCATCATAAATGGTTGTTTGTGCGACTCAAGTGAAGAGAAATCAGCACGGGCTTTTTGTCAGATATCCGTTTTTCTGATATATTCATCTTTGTATACCACAGTCTGATGAAGGTCAAGATATAACCGAATGAGAGATCCTTCTGAATATGTCTTACATTTGGCTGTTTGATACGGCATGAGAGGAGGACATACTGTAGGTAAACATGAAGCCAAGTATGACAAGTTTTCTGGTTAACTGACACTCGTGCTTTCATTGTTTTTTTGTTTTTTTTTCTGATGTCATTTATGAGGCAGCCAAGAACATGTTGTCTCCGGGTCCGTTTCCCACTCAATTAATTAGAGATTTTCTTCCGACAAAAAAAACCCTGTTGTCTCTCGTTCCTCTGTGCCGCACGCTTCCACTTTGAATGCCTGTCATGCACTCTCAAGGTTTTTTTTTTATTTATTTATTTTTTATTTAATCTGGGCTCTAGTGCCAGGATCAACAAAGTGCCTGTGGTGACAAACCGTGTGATGGTCGTTTCCTGCCCTTGTCAGAGCTTTGGGGAATATTCAGTGGATGTCAATGCAGCCCAACTCTAATTGAAGCAGACAGCATGCTGCCTGGAAGGTGTTATGACATGCCATAGCCAGATTTTCAATCCATTATGGTAACAGCTTAAACAGGTAAATAACAATTACTGTAGAAAAGTAATCCAAAGATGATCATGATCATATTTATAATACCTTGCAACTGTTGCCAAAAGACATCATAAATCATTTAATTGTCAAGGTTCACACTGTACATAGGGTAATGAATTGTGAAGGCATATTTAATGTATTATTTTGGCTTCATAGAAAGATTTATCCAACATTTCATCACTGGCAGGGTTTTGATTGTGAGGGTAGCAGTTTGCGGAGGTCATGTAGGATTAAAAGGTCCAGTGTGTCCAATTCATTCACATTCAAGAGCGAGGCTGCAACCAATCGAATATGCCATGCTTTACCCTTCTCTGTGGTGGCCGCTCCAAATGCAAAAAAAAAAAAAAAAAACTGCTGTAGAAACATGGCGCGACAATATAGCAGACTCAATGGAAGGGGAGAGATCTTGTGTTTCTGTCGGTGTACCCTTGTGCATCCAACACGCTGGACATTTACACAAAGCCCTTAAAGGATAAGTTCACCCAACAATCAAAATTCGGTCATAAACTACTCACCCTCAGTCCACAAAACATTCCTGGAGCATCACCGCAAAACTGTGTTGCAGCATTCTCCTAAACAATTGAACTTGATGGGGACTGGTTATAAAATGCAAAACAATAACAACAAAAATAAAATACAAATGGCTTGTAACAGCTTTTTTTAATGGCAGGACACAGTAAAAGGGTTGGTTACCTTGCTGAGAAATGGGAGTTGTTCTTTTTTTTTAGCTGGTTGTGATGTTACAGCTCTCTGTAGCTTTTTTGTGTTCGGATGAACAGTCATTGTCAGGACCGACCCTTCTTTCCTGTGACTGTTTCACAATAAAATCCACCTCCTGTGAGTGTTGGAAATGTTTGGTTTCATGTGCATTGACATAACATATTCGAGTAACTATGTTCAAGAGAACAGCCAACAGGAAGACAGTCAGGGAGATGAAACAGTAATGCTGGATTACATAAATCTTTTACTTCTTGTTAATCCCTCCTTCATCAGTCGTCCAGAGCCTGAAAGACAGACCCTGCAACTAACGATGAAAATGTAGAGACGTCAGTACTGAATCGGAATACACTGAATGGCTATTGCAGGGAAAATACAGAAGTAAGAAATAAAAACAAAAGCAAAAGTATCTAAAATAAAAATAGTGTGAATTACAACGTTATTGGTGCACGTTGTAGTTTCATAGAAGACATTTTCATCAGAATAAAAAGATCTTTAACACTCTCTTTGTTTCCATGAGTGAAAAAAAGAAACCGACCTTAAAGTATGACACAAATCATATACTGAAATATTTGGTGGACCCTGCCACCCTTCTGGCTTCAAACAGTGAACCTTATTTTCCTCTGAGAACAGCTTGTTTGTTCAGTCATTTGAAAATAAATAACCCTGAGTTTGTATTCTGACCTCATCAATATTGTAAATATTAAAAATGTGTTTGAATTTTTAAACTACACAGTGTCCCTTTAATGTTGAGAAGCACAGTTTTAATTGCCCGGTCACGAGCACAGTAAACTTTGCTTTTGAAATTGCAAATAGTTTGGTTTGAAGCCTTTCAAGTGGATCGTCACTGAAGTTGGATTGATCCGTCTTGTTTATTTCTCTTTTTGCAGATTGAAGCAGTCGAATCAGCATAATATACAGTTGCCGTATCGGTGAAGTGAGGGAATGGTCACACCCCTTGTACACATCAATTAATCCAAAATAATAAAACTGGGACACTGTCAGAAATGTGTTAATGCATTCTCTTCAATTTTTAATTTGTTTTCATTCTGCCATCACAGTTATGCATTGCATTTTGCATCCAGTTGATCTTCAGACGATAACTCGGCC
Organism: Diplodus sargus; assembly: GCA_903131615.1. Classification (NCBI taxonomy): domain Eukaryota; kingdom Metazoa; phylum Chordata; class Actinopteri; order Spariformes; family Sparidae; genus Diplodus; species Diplodus sargus. Next base: position 9,946,187 of record CAEMYA010000179.1, on the reverse strand, counting down.
ATGAGCGTTTTCTGTAATTTGGCTCTAATGAGGACAGTCAGTGTCTTTGACTCAAGCAAACTGTACACAGTTAGTATTAATATTGCGTTTTAGTGATCTTATTGCAGGTTTTGACTTTGACAGACTCGCCTTGAGTTCCCTCTAATTTCGCTTCCAGCACATTGTATTATTCACTTTTACCAAACATTTCAATACAAACGCTGCTTTCCAGACATTACTCTTCCTCGGAGCTCCTCGATTAAGGTCTAAAACAAAACAACACATATCAAGAGCCGCCAGCACATGCATTACATCGAATGATCTCCGGTGAAAAACATTCTCCTCGCGAATCTACAGTGTGGATGATGAGATGAGAAGGTTGGGCTATTCGATTCCAATAATGTTTCCTAGCAGCTGTTGTTCATGTACTTGACTGAAAAATGTGCTGAGACAAACACAGAAAAGGAATCAGATAAAATGGAGGTCTCAGAGGGCACCGGGGGATTAACTGACTTTAGCTGGTTCGTAATGGAGAAAAAAAAAAGGAAAAGGACTCATCACGGAGCAAACTCTCCGCTCAAAACGTGCGTTTGTGGGAATGGAAGAGGACACATTATCGATGCGTAGACTCCACCATACAGTGTGGTGTTCATAAACAAAAACTGATTAAAGCCATTCTTAAATGAATACCTCAACAGTGTGTGATGAATATTTCCTTGAATGCACAACAAAAAATCATTTAGGAAAAAAAAAATGTATACATAATAAGATGAACTCTTCCCACTGACACAGATATACAAGGCTCTGAGTGCCATTAATGGTACATATTTATAAATTAATTAGTATTTATTTATGGCTCTCTGTTATTACATCCTGTATTTTCCGCAGGTCATGGACACTTCCACACTGGCAGATGTAATGTAGCCGCCCTCCCACGCGAGTTACTTGAACGCCATAAAGCAATATACACCTACGTTCCCATTTTTCCCTCCTATGCAGCTGCAATCCCATTTATCTCCTCTTAACTTCCTTTGATAGGTCATTAAACTGGTCTTGGAGCTGTGAAGTAAAGCACTGAATCATGTCACAGGTTCCATCTGCTGGCATGCCTAATCTGGGGCAGAAGGCCCCAAGTACATATGGCTGCCATATAAAGTTTTATGTAATAATTGGCAGTGACGGAGCCGTGAGCAGGATTCGGTGGAAATGAATTGATATCTGAGGGAGATAGCAGCAGTGAGGGATACAGCGAGAGAGAGAGAGAGAGAGAGCGCCGGGCAGAGAATGACAAGGGAGAGATTTCGGTACATCTGCTGCAAATCTGAAAGTCTCCCTCGGCTCGGCTGGCTTGTGTGTGTTTGCTCCAGATTTCGGAAATAACAGCGACGTGGAACAGGCAGGGGAAGCTGAATCAGCTTGTACTCATACGACTGGCGAGACCTGTCCCGCCGGAACTTTTGTCTTTGCAGCGTCGAGGAATTGCAGAGTTTGTCAAAAGTAAGACTCCTGCAAATCTGCCAGAGAGCATTCATCGAATGTCTGGTCGGAAAACATTACTCAACGGTGCGTGTGATTAGACAGTAAAGAAAAAGGTGGTGTAGGGTACACTGTCATTATATGAGCATCAATCCGCTCACTCTGAGACCACGTCTTCATTTCTTACTGCTCTTTGATGGAACTAAATGTGTAAAATTACCTTTGAGGGAGAGCGAGCGAGAGAGAGTCATCAAGATATTACCTTTTGAAACGCTGGCGACATCATTAAGTTGTATATAGGAAACTGTCCACGGGCAGAGAGGAATTCAGCTCTAAATGCTAATATAGAGTGCTGAATAGAGCATTAAAAAGTGCTGCCGTCAAGTCGCGCTCCGGCAGACTGACACATCGCTGACTGCGTGTCAGGGAACTCAAACGAAAAAAAACAAAAAAAAACAACGATCAATTGGTTGGGACCCATCTATTCATGTCTAAATCATTATGAGGAGCCCTCGAGAGCTGTGGAAGAAAATAATTGGAGGAAGAGTTTGGATGAAGCTGTTACAGTACAAAGCACCGTGCTCTAGCCTTTGTGCACATTGCTTACTCTTTCAGTTAAAGAATCATTTGTTATTGGCTGATAATAATGCTGGCAGGTCATAAAAGATCTCTTAAACAGTCCTTGACAGTGTCACGGCATGTGTGCCGTTTTTTTTTTTTTTTCACGCTATTCAACTTAACACCGCTGTATCATACAAAAGCTTGACATGTCCATGTCACCGACAATGCCTTTAAAATACTTGTTTTACATGAACCTTTTTTCTGTTCTGATCGCAGTCAAGGTAGTTTCTTCGCGCATTTTAAAAAAGCGGCTTTGTGCGAACATAAACACCTGTCACCGGCATTGTTAGGGGGAGAACAGTCGAGGACGCGCCGACTCTCAACGATACGGTGGCCCTTCACAAAAAAATCTTGACAAGATGTTGCTCTCTATGGTGCTTAGATATATGACACTGAATCGTCGTATTGTGCATGAAGAGTTCGACTACTGGAGACATTGGAATCCATGACCGACCGACTGTATTTATTTCAACAGAAATGAAACAATTGAGTTAAGTGTATTGGGGCGGTAGAATTTCATTTCATACGATCACGTGTTCTCTGTTCCCCTTTGATCTCTGCAAGTCTCCTTTAAATACACCTTCTAATAGCACTGAAATACAATATCCAAAAAGGAAAATGAGCACCTTAAATCTCCCAAACATATTGTAAACATGCGTGATTTTTAACGTTTGTTGGTTGTTGTTTTGTTTTTTTTATGCAATAATTGAGCACATCTCAGATTTCAATTAGAGGGAGCTTTTAGGGGGAACATCATAGAGACGACGAGGCTGTTTGCTTGTGCTCGATCCAGTGGAGCCTTTGTGCCACATGAAGTCACACACTTACTGTAATTGCGCTCATCGTTCATATAGTAAAGTCTGCATCGTTAAATATATCTAAATTCAATCTAAATCCAATTCTGGGGAAATGCTTTTAAAGCTATCAGTCACTAATGAGGAAATTACGTTCCCTCCCCCGTCTATACACTAAAAAGAATTAGTTTAGCGTTGACTCGGTTATACTTATCCCCTCGGAATGTGAACATCTGATTGTGAGCATGCTTAAACCTTTAAGGTGGGGTGTGAGCGCAAAGTCTCGCACATCAGATCCCGATGACAGATCAGGGCTCATGCATGTTTGCTTGAGGTGTTTGAGAAATGTCCACACTCCATATGCAATTACTTATCACTTACTCTGCAGACGACAGAGAATGAAAATCATGGCTTCCAGTTCAACTTGCATTAACACGATCCCTCTTTATGCTGAGCCTTTCCCAGGAAAAGCAAATATACCGCGTAACATGTTTTATAACACTAACTAAATCTATGCAACTCTCTATGTTGAGAATTGTGCCAAAGAACCCTGGTAACATGAATCCCCAATCAATATCTTTCAGTCGAGGCATTTAGCCCACTGATTCAAAAGCGGTGTGCCATCTATTGCATTTTAGACAGCTGAAGGAAACCTGGTGTTTTTATCCTCGGGGCAAGGTCCTCAGAGAAACAGAGATACCTGTAATGTCTGTAGAAATGTTGTCTTGATGTTCGTCTCAGCGGGTGTTGAAGCAAACATCATGAACATCCGCACAAATAGTTCACCGAATCTTTTTAACACTTGGAATAGAAGCATGTTTTTTTATCCGCGGTTGGAAAAGAATAAAGGTAGAATGATGCACAGTTTAGCAGGTTGTGCTATTGGTTTATGTAACCCCTTGCTGGCTGTGGTAGTTTTCTTTCTAAAGGTTAAAGTCGGAGCATCACACGGATAAAAAAATGGACCTTGAGCAAGTTAAATGAGATCATAACTGTTTAATGTAATTCCATATAACAATGATTTTTGACATCAGGGTGAATAATTTAAACGCAGAATGCAACGCTTCACCATCACGAGACTCGTTAAAGCGATGGTGTAACACGTGTTGTTGTGCCTTAAAATTGAAATTAATTCAATTTAATATGCATTTAAAATTTATATTTAATGTGATTGATCTCCAAGCTTAGAACTGATTTATACAATATTAAAATACCCCAGTCCTTTTCATCATCTTCATTATTAGACAGATTAGACCATAGCACATTGGGCTAATTCGTGAGTGACCACACTGTAATTAATTGTGCTTTACTTCCATCGCTGACTGTGTGGTTGCATGTTCTAAGTGATTGTTTTTCTCTGTGATTCTCAGGGAATTTGCACGTTGGAAGGTGAGGAACACAGCGATCGAGAGGAGGGACCTGATCCGGAACCCGGTGCCGCTCATGCCTGAGTTCCAGCGCAGCGTACGCTTGCTGGGCCGCAGACCCACTACTCAGCAGTTCATCGACACCATTATTAAGAAATATGGAACTCATATCCTCATCTCAGCCACCCTGGGAGGTAAGAGAGGTCCATTGGTTTCATTAGCTCACCTCCACGCTTAATTAACATTTTCCACATACTGGTTTATATGCCTTTTTACACATGGTTTGTGGTTCGCTTACATGCTTCATGTCAGTGAAAGTGCTTTACTGGTGACGCTGGGGAGGCTCCTTTCAGAGACTTTAATTTCTTGAGCTGCAAATATGCACGCAAACAGATATTTGGTAATTAAATGCAGCAAAGTATGTGTTGGTCTACGTGCTATATAAATACTGTCAAATATGTGCAGCAAAGTTTACATACTGAAACAGGTATTTAAATGACCATAAGGGCTGGAAAATTTTAAAACAGTACAGTACAGTAATTAAACTGATCATAAGTGTAATCCCAGACAATGCATGCAAAATAAATCGAGACAGAGCGGGTACAGGGCTAACTGGTTAGCATGCTAACTTCAGCAGGTGTCACTGTAACAAACTATCTGATTTTCAACTACCAGTCTTACACAAAGTGCTTTTAGGAAGATGAATTAATAGATATGTCTCATCTCATTGGTTCAAATGAATATCACATATGATTATACTACAAAACTGCAACAGCACAGTGTCCAAGATTACTCATCTGCCTGTTTGTAACCATGTCAGAACAGCTCGGGGGAAGCAGTTTGGGGTCAAGACGTTCTCCAGGGTGTTGGAAAAAACTCTCCAGCAGCAAATCTGCAGCTACATCACAGAAGGGCAGGGCAAAGCAGACATTTTTCAAGATACAAATTACTTTCTTCCACGGCGAGATTATTGCGACTTAAAGATCAACATGTTATCCTCATTTTCAGGTTCATGTTTTTATGTAGGGTGTGTAATAGACAATGTTTTCATGCGTTAATGTTCAACATTGTTTTTCTCATACTGTTAATTGCTGCAGCACCTCTATACACCTTCAGTCTGAATGCTCCACCTTAGTGCCTGTCTCCTTAAGGGCCCCCCTCTTGGAAAGGCCAGTTGACTCTGATTGGTCAGCTGTCATAGGCCTGAGCAGGCACTGCCCAAGGTTTTCTGGTTTGTTTTGAAACCATGGCCATGCTGGGGGCGTGGCTGAGGGCGGTGACTGTACAGTTGTGACATCAAAAGCTTCCGGAAGTCCTGACAGCTCGTTTAAAGACACAATTTCTGACTTTGGGCTCCCGTGGGTAGAGCGTTTTGATACTTTCGCAGTATTCAAATAGCACCTAGAGCTGCCTATAATCAGAAAAGAGATGCAATCTTAATTTTAAATATATGGGACCTTTAAAGTGACCACAGTGGTAGTACAGACGACTTACTGAACCATTTTATAAGACAGCGCTGTTATCCATAAAGCAAAGCTAAATGAACAAAGAACATCACTGATGAATGAGTTGCGGTTTCTATTCTATTTCTTTGATGACAAAGTGCATCTGAACATGTAAGTTAAAACTTGAATCAGGTTTTATCTGTATGCATTGTAATTGGACTGTTAATATGATGAGACTGCTGCAACAACAGCATGTAAGACCTATATTTTAATAGTGGTGGCTGTTTTCAGGTATGGGGATTTGTCCGTTGTCCAGGGCAGGTGACTTGTACAGGATCCGTTCTGACTGAAGAGAGGTATCACTCTATTCTGAAGTGGTATTCCATCTCATATGGATTAAGTGGATTTTCCAGCAGTACAGTGATGCACAACTTGCATCAAAGCTTTTTGCAGTACTATCTTAAATCCACAGTCGGCAAACTGCAGCCCCAGTGGACAAATGTGTGAGCGTCTGATAAGTGCACTGGCAAACCATACTGTAAAATCATATGTGAATTCTCACAATCTTCAGTATTGTGGAAGCAAGGTGTGGCTGCCAGTTGAAAGCTGTCGACCTACCAAATATACTGTAGAGAGTCGTTTTCTTGCTCGGGTAATGATCAGTCTGTATGTAAAATGATGTGTGGGAGATACCTATCAATCAAACAATTAAGTTGAAGGTGCAATGTGTTCGAATTTTGGTTAAAACACAGAGATTTACTGAAATCATCAACACAATGTGAAGAAATAACAGTTTGGAATATATGTATTTTGTTGCAGAGATGTCTACTGAAGTTAGTACGTCAGCCAGTTAGCCCCCAGCAACATCCCTGTGCTAGTGGTGGAAACACCAACACTCCACTGGTGCTTCCAGTTCTCAGACTGGGAACCAGAGGTGACCAAATTTAGAAGAGAGGGTGGTGCTCCGGAGGATATCGTGACAAAATCTGACTGAGAACTTGAGGGCACGTCGAGATAGTGACTTGTCAATCACAAGCTCGCGACACCCTAAAGGACACTCTGCTTTATTGTGTACTTTACTCTAATTGGGGCCATTTTTTTTTACAAAATGAACATCATGATGAAATAAAATAACCTTAAAACTTGAGATTGACGCCATAAATTCATTAGACAGCTGTTCATTGTGGTAATAAATCAAGTGAGAAGACGGGCCATTTTTTCACAAGCTTACATAAAGTCAGACTTCTTCTGTTAAACCAGTGGAGTTGGGTTCACTATTCAGACTCATGAGCTCCATCCATATAACATAGTCAACAGTTAAATATTGAATAAGCTGATCTTTGTACACAGCCAGGAGGTATTTTCAGCCATGTGGGCTGGCAGTCAAAAAAATCAAAATTGACTCGCTCCTACGGGCAATATAAAGTGTTTTTAACCTGAAATTGCCCTAATGTTTTTTAACCTCCAGGCAGAGCTTGTGTTCTGGATTCATGGTCTTACTTTTACATCTACACAATGTTCTTTTTCCATCACGGGGTAGATGGATGAATGTGATGACAGTCTGCGGATTCCAGGAAACTTGGAGGAAAAAAAAAAAAAATCCAAAACAGCTGACTCATTGCACACAGAGCCAACGTCACAGCTTCAATTTCATTCACAACCCCGCAAACCATTGCAGCCACACACATGCTGATTGCATTCTCTTTGTGGATGCTAAATTTAACGTGAAGATAATCTTCTTCATAAGTACTGATGCGCTTTGCAGGTAAGTGGGGTAGGATGATTATCATGTGTATTGCTCTGATTTATCTGCCGGCACTTACTTATTAAATAACGGGCGCACTTAAGCACATTTCAGGTGGCCTAATTTAGAGATAGGTACTTTTTGAGCCGACCATATACAGAGATGCAATTTTTGATCAAAGAAGCATTGTTATTTACGAGAGCCTATTTTCAAGGCCGTCTTTTTTGCTTTAGGCAATCGGACACAATAAACCACCCTCCCAAAATCCTGCAAGTGCCAACAAATATACATTTTTGAATTCCTAACTCTAAGAGCTCACTCTGGAAAAAGAAGACTAAATGCCTTTAATGGATGTGTGCAGTATTTTCGATGTGCTTCCCAAAAAAATAAAAGTTAAGCACCCCTGCTGTCCAAGTCTAAATATAAATGGCTTCTCCCTCGAATCTCTTATCTTATCTCGAGCTCTGAGGGACTCATGAAGGCAGCTCACTCTGATTACTTTGCCAATTGCATTTCAAAGATATAATTAGTAAGATAATCCACTCTTTTACTCAAACCCCACATTATATAATTGTATGCACGAAACACTGCCAAGTAGTCGCTCCAGTTGTGTGAAATGCTGTGTAATCTCGCAATCAAATGCCTTTGAGAAAAATGCACGATCAGTAACACTGTACACACTGTACTTGGATCTCGGAACTCAGCCGCACGCTGACCCGGTTTAATTGGGGTACATTTGTTTTAATATTTGGAAAGAGAGATATGTGAGGGTTAATGATGAAGAATGTTGAAGACCATGGTCCATTCTTCAGACATCTAATAAACCTATCAATTACGTCTTGTATTCGGAATAATTATGATCCGTCATTATCGTCCACTCCCTGTGTCCAGCAATTACAGAGCAAATTCAAACTATTTTAATACGTCAGGACCAATACTTCAACTAGCGGAGAAAGAAAAAAAAGGGAGACTTGTTTCAGTTTAACGGCACGCTTGAAGAATTCAGCCAAATTGTGGGGAGGAATATCAGGTGTGAGGGGTTAGGGTTGCAGTATCACATTAGATTCCGTAAGAGGAATCATGCAGAGACACTAATTTGGGAAATTGGGAACACAATATTGGCCCCTGAAACATTATATGAAGGTAAAGTGTAATAAAGCGTGCCTAAGCTTGGAAGAACACCACTGCCACCAATGCACCAGCTGGCTTGAACTCGACAGTAGTTGGGGAAGAAAAAAAAAGGGAAAAAACCACAGAAATATCATTTTCAACCACAGCATCCTCCTTATTCTCATCATGTTGCATCCCCTTACAAGCTTCCTCCCTCTCTTCACATTTGTTGCCCTTCATTATTTTTTAACCTCTGGCTCATCTTCCCACCCTCCGAGATTCTCGCTGCGTTAGATTTAACCTTGAGGCCATTTTGTTTCAAGTTATGGGTCAGCACACTCTCATCTCAATCTTGGGATTGCCCAGTAAAGACCACAGTTATATGAAGCAATAAATGTGCACACACCAGGCTTGTGATAAAATTCGCAGGAGAGGCTAATTCTCTCTCTGGAGCCACCTATGCTGTGTGGTCTCAAGAGCCATTATGCACTCAAGAGGAAAAGAAGTGAATTCTCCTTTTCGGAGGCAACTTAAAGTTGAGTGGTCAAATCTAAAGGGCCCTATTAGAGGTCCCCCCCATTTGAACTACATAGAAACGCCACAGGGCACCTTAAAACGGTCAGATTAAAGCTACTTGGTCGGGGTAAAGGGAAAGAACACGGCCGCATTTCGAAGAAACAAAAAATGTACTTTTGGAGAATTCACTTTTGGGGGAAGGGAGAGACCAATAAAAGTGAATAAACCAACACCTGATTGATTTATATTCCCTTGAGTACACAAAAAAATGAAAATAAAACATGATTCAGGATAAAAAATAAAAAAAAAGGTATCTCATTGAAACAACCTAACTTCTGTTACACTGAGATTCCCTGGAGGGCAGACAAAAAGAACCATTCAGAAAACACCTAAATCCAAACAGAGATGAGTTCTTTTTGCATTTGAACCCCTCTGCCACGGACTGTCTGAAGAAACCGGGCCGTGCTGTTGTTTTTTTCTCCTTTAATCCTTCCAACTGATGCATCCCCGTCCTCTATCCCCGATATTAAAACCAAAGCCATAAGTTTAGTACGGTATTACTACTGCATTCCACAAATAACGTGTGACCTTTTTTTTCTCGGTTTATTTATTTATCTGTGTCTGATGGTCCCGTGGCTTCCTTTCATGCCAAGAACAATGGTGCCTGTGGCGCCTGGAAGCACTCGGCGCTGACACGCACCGCTCAGAGGACTAAAAAAACAGTTTGTGACAATACTCTTTGTTTGTGTCTGGATTTACGGAGACAATCTTTACTGAATCTAAAGGCTTATACTGTATATATATATATATATATTTTTGCACTGGCTCAGGGTGAACTGGGGCAATGACTCACCAAGTGTGCTGTGGCTGTTACACTTTAAAAATGACTTGTTTTAAAAAAAAAATTGGACCGTGTCTTCAAAAGTGTAGCTCCTGCAGTTGGTAAAGGTGTGGGAATATGCCACAGTAGTAATGTTTGGGTAAACTCCATTCCAAAAAGCATTTAATAGCAGAAGATTGTCTCTTAACCCCGCCGACTGACAGCGTCTGCTGAAGCTGTTTGGGGAGATAATTACCAATTACCTACTGCTGTTATGCAGTCTGAACATTCCAACGTACCATATTACCTGAAGCCGAGATTCTCCTTGAGTGTGTGGATTCTTTATGGCAAGGAATCAAGGGATGTGTATTTTGATGCGCAACGTCTAACCCCACTGCATCCTTGGTGCACGCTGCGCGTGGGAGACTTCAAGTTTAAACAGAGCGAATATTTTCCCAACAAAAGACAACCACGACTGTAAGTGAGACGCTCCAGATTTTAACTGAAGTTCTGAAGCCGAAACTGGAAGACACATCAAGTCAGTTTGACATAAACGCTTAACATCCCTCGATTGCCCGAAGCCACTGAGAAGAATACTGCGTGCACTATGCTTATTGACAATAGAATCCAAACCTGCGCTGTTTACACAGCTTTAGAATAGTGACAGAGTCCCTGCACAGCCAAAGCTGTGTGTAAATGCTACAGGAAGGTGTTGTTGACGAAAAGAGCGTGAAGGACAGATTTGCATTTTGCTGAAGCTTTGAGGGGCATATTCCACCACATCTGTCATTTCTGTCACTCATACGTTTGAAATCAGCTTTCCTCTCTGAGTGAAGGCGCTGCTGTTTCACCGTGAGTGCGGTTGGTGTTTGCACAGAGAGGGCCTGGAGCGTTTGAGTCGACAGATAGAGAGAAGGGATGCAAATGTTTATGAAAGTAGGGAGACAAACGAGACAACTGATTTCACTTTTGTTTCACAGCTACAGTTTTGAAAAGGATATTGTAAATCATATTGGCCCAAGAAGACAAAAGGAAAAACGGCTCATTTTCAGGTTCATACTTCAAAAATGTTTCAATGCTTAAATCCTAAAAAAAAACATTTGTACACTTCATTAGCACATTTCTCATACCTATTGCATTTTCTATTCCCCCTTTGTTTGAACCTTTGTTTTAGTGCCTCTCTCTTTAAGGCCCCTTCCGGAAAAGTCCAGTCTGCGCTGATTTGTTAGCGCTCACAGGCCCGAGCATGCACCACCCACTGTATTTCCGCATCCACTCTGTCCGTGTTTTTGCACCCACAAGGCTGTGCTAGGAGCATTGCGGAGAGCAGTGACTGTATATTAGTGACATCACAACGTTACAGAAGCTTCGACAGCGCATTTGAAGGCAGTTGACAGCTGTGTGTATTTCTGCGTGTATCGATTGTTTTGATTCTTTCACAGTATTTATGCAGCGCCTTAACCTGCTTTATAATCAAAAGAAAAACAGGGAACCTTACTTCTTACAATATGGGACCTTTAAAGCTACCATGTGTAAGTTTCTGTGCAAAGATGGTTGATTGCTTGGTCTTACACTCACTTTAGGGAATGCTGACTCTGGACCAAGACACCAACCTAAAGTGTAAGTTGGTGACCTGGGGATTAGACTCAACAATTGACTATCTTGCTCCAGAAAGTTACGTAACACTGCTTTAAAGGTCCAACTCAGTCGATTGCACCCCAGTCGATCAACCTCAACATTGACCTATTGGTCATACCAGATCAGGAAAGGATGCTTCGGCAAAACTGCGAACGTAGGAGGGACCGCATCTTGGCTCCTTCCCCTCCTACTCACTTGTGAGTAGACAGCCCATACAGTGTGACTGGATCAGAGCCCTTTTCAGTGCGACAGTCTTATGCACTCAGCAGTGAAGAGGAAGACGCAGTTTATTGAAACGACTTGTGGCCACTGAACCCTGAGGGCTAGAGTTCATATGCAGAACGCTCGCTGTGCCCTGGGTGGCAGCGGAGGACGACCCAGTGAAAGCTGTCACAACTAGCTTTTTGCCACATCACGTTTGAAACGTTGCGTAGCTGTTCCGCAGCCAACATAAAAAGTGGAGGGGCATAATTGGGCAATGAGAGCGTGGCTATCTCAAAGCAACAGCCCCATTTCCTGAATATCTCTGACATAAAGCGAGGACAATCTAGTTATAGTTGAACAGAAAATCGGTTCAGTTCATTCCTCAGTTCACCATTCCTCAGTACTTCTTTGCTTAAAACAATATTCAAACTATATTATTACTCAGTTTAAAAGGATGACACCTTAATAAAAATGCCTATTAATCCTCTCTTCTTTCCATACTGGTGTTAAGTTCTTCTTTACCAAATAAAAACAAGGCGCCACTAGAATTTTTTGGGAAATGGGCAGGCACAAATATTTGGCTGGATAGAGTTAAACTATCTGTCTATCACCATCTATCATGGGCTTGTTCAAACAGTCAGATCAGCAGTAACAGTGCACTACCAGTCGGTGTAGCGCTGACTGAAAACTCTGGTGCTCTTCATTGCTCGTCCTTCAATGATATATACTCTTCAGTTCTTATATAACCGTTGCTATAGCAGCTATGCTAACCTCTTGGGGGTTTGCCATTGTTGTTTTCAAACAAACAGTGGCTCTCTCACTGTTCGTCAGACACGACAAAATTGGCAAACCGTGTAATTAAAATACCACATACAGCAGACATGGCGCAAAAGACATTTTGTACCATAAGCTTGCACTGTAAATGAAGCAGCTGTGAAACGCTGGAAAGATTTTCCTTTTTAAAGTCCCCAGTTGATTTGTTTCAAGATCAAAATTTGAGCCATTCTGTTCGATGAGATTTGGAAAGCGTATAAGAGCAGTACCATTAAATTGTTTTCCCACTGAACTGGAAGTTGGCGGCTTGATCAATGGTAGTCTCTAGCTGTATGGGCAGCACAGTACAAAATGTACCTATGTGGATGATCCAGGTAATTTTACCTGCTTTCATAAAAACCCCTTTGTGTTCGGCCACAAGCACATAGCTTGAAGTCCGGCAAAATGGATTTTTGCGAGATCACGTGATCACGTCAAGGTAACTTTGCGACACCTGTTCCAGCAATAATACCATTTGGAAACACTTGAGGGCAAATGTTGAAAATATGCCCGTCTCATTGTTAAAGAACAATTATTCCAATCATCAGTGGCCATTTATTTAGGGTTCATATCTTGTTGTCTTAATTAACATAAGGAAGGTTTGTTGATTCCATTCATTGCTGTTGTCGGGTTTCACAGCTCTCTATTGTTGTGAAATGCACAGATGGTGTTATTGTCTCATCTACAATACATAAATACATTTATTGTAAACTGAGTGGTAGCTAATTACTATGATGGGGTCTGTTTCCAAATGATAGCTGGGGACTTGAGTGCAGGATAGATGTTTCTGACTCTTCCTCTGCATATACTCTGCAAGTGTAAATGGTTTCTGAGAGTGTTTTGAAAAAACAAAAAACACGCAAAAAAACAAAAAAAACAAAACATTAGCTTCTTTCATCTGCACTGCAGACAGAAAGCAGTACAGTTTAATGTTCTCCATAAAGTGACCCGCACATGTACCATTAACACCGAATGGAGCACTCCCAGCCATTCCATTACTTTTAAAACCCTACTTGAACTCCTAACCCTCGTCGACATCCGCACGCGTGCACACAAAAGGGATGTAAAAAAAACAAAAAATGTCCGTATGTAGTAGTTGCACACTTTGACACGCACTCGTACTGATTTCGAGGTGAAACAGCACTTTGTTTTTAAATACCTCTCAGCTGTAAAAACACAGAAGCTCCGCGTGAGCTGATTAATTCTGGCAGCGTGCCAGTGAGGGGCCCCGTAATAATGTAACACAATGTATTACTTACAGAGAGGTGCACACGGTTGAATTTTTTAACACCTCGGAGGTAATGATTTTTTGCCTGACCAGCAGCAGTAACCGCAACATATTTATGTACAGAAGAGCTCCTTTCTGCCACACTAAGTCGCAATAGAGATTAAAAAAAGGGCGTATCAGCAGCTTAATGTGGCACCATTATTCTTGTGCAGTAGTGTAAGTCAAGTGTGTGTAAGTAACTTTGCTAACCCCCCCGTGGGGGAGAGAGAGAGCACGGCGGCGTCAGAGAAAGGGGCCTCGTCCCCTCAGTGCTTGTACTCTAACCAGGCATGAGACATTGGCCCTGACTGCTACCCACCCCTAGTCACGGTCACCACAAGTTAAGTGACCAACTCCAATGCATCGCCGGGGGCCAAATAACCGCTCACATCACTGGAAACCTGAACATATGTGACACGCTCTTGAGCGAGTCGCGGGCATATGGTCCGCCGCTTGAACGGTAATCTTCGAAAGGCAAGTTTGCGTGAGCTCGCGGAAATGAATTGGTGTTTGCCTGTTTGCCTTTCGTGCGTCCGTTTCCCGCTCGCAGGAACGAGAGATGGAACAAAAATGCGACGCGCGCCGAAACGAGCGGCTCAACCTTTCATAGTGTGTCAACAAACAAACATATGACATGCAAATCGGAGAGAGATTGTCTGGTGCTTTGCAAATATTTGGCCCTGTTACTGCTCTAAGCGTTCGCAGTCTTCCCCTTTGCGGTGCAAGAGGCGCTTTTCCCGAAAAGGTCACTGGTTTATGTTTAATCGCAGCCACCCCCCCCCCCACAGTTTTCCTGCGGACATTCAAATTGGCATACGGTGCAAACTGTACACAAACACGGCGGAAGGATGAGGATGTTTTGGGGTTTTCATTTCTCACCTCCCCAATTATAATTCTGCTTGCATACGACTGCATTTAGCGAGAGGGATTACAGACATGCTGGTTTTTTTTTTCTTTTTTTCTGTGCATAATCAGTTTTATATTCACAGTAGTTGTGACCTTATTACCGTGGCAGAGGTTTTAAAAATTCACATCACACCAGAGGTGGGAACTCTGTCTCTTTACCTCAGAAAATGAGTGAGGATTTAAGGTCGGCCCGAGTGTACGTCGAGCGTGAACAACAATGACTCATCGGGAGCGCTGGGCTTAACTCTGGCAGTTGTTTCAGCAAGATACCGACCGAATTCTCCAATCAGAAAAGAATTGGCTCAATTCTTTCTCATAGCTGTGAGCTTATTGTGTTTGTGTGTTGATTTAAGAGACAACAAGTCAGGGCAGTGAGAGGTGGTTTAAAAGCATCATAGAGGGGGAAAAAAAACGTCCCTATCTGTGTTAATTATGGGACTTGGAAAGAAATGAATTAACACCTCTCCAGGCAGTGCGCTGGTATCACCAGACAGGGTCAGTAATTTCATTTAAGCATGCACATGAGTAAATAAAGTCAGCCATCCGGATGATAATCCAGGAAACATGCCGCACAATCCTACTGTACAGATAAACAGGTACAATCCTCTTAAAGTGGCTGCACACCAGCTGCAGCAGCCTCCTGTAATCGTCTCTATTTTTCTGTTTTTCTCCACGCTAATTAAAATCTCTCCAATCTGTGATGTTGTTTTCTCTTCGTGTGTCTTTATATTCAATTTGTCTTTTTCCGTCCCATGTTAGCCAGGGGAAAAAAAAGAAAGATACCGGATGTGATATATTTGTTTCTCCGCAGGATACGATTCCTGTGGCGTTGGGGTAAAAATTCTATATCAGTAGACCTCTCATGGAAGTAATGCCGTCCCAATAGGGGTAAATCTGGGGACATTTCTGGGGACTGTGCCAGCTGGGGATAAAGCAGCAAATACCGAGACTGTTCCTGGAAAACTGGGGCATCTGGTTTCACGAACTAAAACTGCTCGCCTTGGAATTCAAACCTCTGACTTATCTCTCCTGTTAAGAGCTCTATTGGCAGCTCAGATAAGCCTGGATTGGACAGTGCTCACAAATGAAGGTTTCTGCAGTATACTTACATTAAGTCAGTGCAATTTAAATTAAGATGTTTTCTTCGGATGAGAATTTAAATACTTTACTCTCTAACTTTAATGCGTTAGGAACATCAAGTGCTCCCCACCACCACAAAACTTTCAAGGCATTAAGTAGGTATAATCCTGATCGTGTTTTCTTTCCCCCCCGCGACGCCTGTAGGAGAGGAGGCGCTGACTATGTACCTGGCCAAAAACAAGCTGGACAGGAAGCTTGCCAACGCTACACAGAACGTGGAAGCCCTTCATCAGCTGGCCTCGTCCTACTTCATTGACCGTGACGGCACGATGAGGAAGCTGCACGAGATACAAATATCCACCAATGCCATCAAGGTCGGTGCATTTTGAACATATACATGCACACGCAAGCGCACACACACACACAAGCACACACACACAAACACATGTCTGTGAGATGAATCATGGATACAGTATGCTCTCTGATGAATTCTAGTTCTTGTCATATGGAGCAAAAAGTAAACAGGACAAACAGTAAATTTACTGACTTTAAAGCGATAAATATAATGTTTTTGTTTGTTTTACTTCAAAGGTGGCAATCATTAGCATAAGATAGCATTAACTATATTATTAACATTTTTTAAATAAATATCTTCTTATATAGGCCTATGGCTTTTTATGTATCATTTGTTTTTTTTAACCCTCATTAGAAAACTAATGAAACTAAACAACAGCAGTTTGTGAGTGCTTTCCAAAACAAAGTTTACAACAGCTCCTGTAAAGATAATAATGTCACAACATGTGGTAGCATGAGAACTAAAGTTGTAACACATGTAAAGAAAATACGAAGTAGAGTTTGTGCCGTTTTTCACTTATCAGCGGAGATTTCAAAATGTGAAAAACGTACATTTTCACATGCGAATAACATACATTCATACATAACTGAACTTCTACAAGTTCAAAGACAAACAGGCGCATGAAATGACATGAAATTTGCTTCTTCACATGTAAATTCCATATTTTCAAACACTTCAAGAATTGAGTTACAAAAAAATTATGTCACATATGTAGGTAAACATTTTCACAAGAGATTGGCTTTGTTCACATATGATTGAAAATGTCCACATAAGAAAATGTACATTTTCACGTGTGAATTACACATATTCATACACAACTGGCTTTCTTTCACATGTGGATTCATATTTCCACATGGAAACATGATTAGGAGAAGGAAAAGATTGTCCTTTCCCAGCTGTCGACAGATAAAAGGTTGCATTCTCAACAAAGTGCTGCCTGCACTTTTGCTAATGTAAAAAGGTGACGTGAAGTTTCCTGTCAGGAAGAAAATAAATAAAGTTGACTGTCAATAAAACATGTGATTTGACGGTCGGTGGTAGTAAGTGTGACTGCAAAACGTAAGTATGAAGAAAGTGCACATCAATAAATTCACTTTGCTGTAAGTTGTGAGTAGCAGTAGCCAATACACTGCTTCTGATGCACAAACTCACAAAGTATTCATATGAAAGAGGAGGTGTAATAAAAATAAAAGAATGCCGAAAATGCAAGCAGGTTCATTGTGAAACAGACTCTATACTTACATGCGTGTAACTGAATGGTTGCCTCTTTTATTCTAAACATGTTTACTGTAGATTGATTTAGGCACTTGGACAAATGGCAATCCTGTTTTTTTTTTTCTTCTTTATTTTCTGTCTCCTATTTCTGTTCTATTTCGGCTGTGAGACGACTGATAACCGTAGAGAAAAGAAGAAAATGGGATTTTTAAGCTGCGTGAGCCTGCTACCTGCAAATGCTTGCCAGTTGTGGTCATTTACATGCCTATTCAACCAGGGAGACCGAGGGGAGGAGGAGGGGGGGCTGGGGAGAGCAATTGTAAAATCTAGAATATGAATAACATCGAGTAAAACCAAACAGGTTGAGTTTTTGGAGCATGTTGCAGTAATTAGGCTCAATGTTCATTAACGTCTCAGGTGAAGAAGGAGCTAATATCAGCTTAGAGCAAGGTTAAGTTAGCAAATTCACTAAGTGAGCACATAATGTTTCT
>CAEMYA010000179.1:9898745-9928335 GCA_903131615.1 Diplodus sargus | reverse complement strand
TCTAGAGAGAGAGAGAGAGAGAGAGAGAGAGAGAGAGAGAGAGAGAGATTCCTGTTTACTACATCATATGAACTGTGGATTGCACTTTTCCTCAAATGGCACGTAAACAAACACAATTCAAAGTGTTGCTGTCAGCTCCCAGACTTGAAAATGTAACGTCATCAGTTTCAGCTAATGCTTGCTGAAATGGAAACATTCGCAACAGTATATTGCAAGACTGTCGCAAGAAAAAATAGTCTACAAATGAAGCATGGCCACAGCAACTCAGGCCCGACATAGTGTCTATTAGTGAATCATTATAATTCCACGCGTATACCTGTATTACAAATGAATAATTCTGCTCAGGGCCCCCAGGACAACATCCACTGCCTGCTATGACCTTGCTGATATGTTTCGCGAGGCAATACATACATGCCACAACTGAAAAAAAGAAAAGAAAGATAGAGGGGGACTGAACCTCAGCGTGCAGCGCTGCTTCTGGGATGTTTTGTTTTTGTGAAGACGTCAGCTTGATTAACAAGTCTGCAGTTCAGCAGCAGCAGGGACCGCTCGCTTCTATTATGCTTGCAGAATAGTTGTGGGGGGGGGACCCTGATAAGCCAGAGCAACTAAGCCTTGATGGCTGACTGAGAAATGCATCATTGTGTTTTCTAGCATTATTCCACCTATATATGTATAACCTGTAAATTTGCCAGATATATCACTACACAAATACGGAAAAAACCTCACGCCTGCAGCGGCATCGTGACAAAGGCGACGTGCTCGCTGTGCAAATGTCATTCTTTCGGGTTCTCCTCTTTTAAACATGCACTTTTGCAATGAGGAAACCACATGAGTGCTGCAAACAGACCATTTTATTGCTTTTATGCATTTTAACTCATTCTCAATAACACAGAATTCAGACAATGAGACAGCTGCGCAGTAAATAGAAAATCTTTATTATTATTTTAAAACAGTTCGGTGGGAGAAGAGACATAAAACGTACACACTGTTGCGGCCTCAGCACTGGAGGAGCTCCTTGTAGTACATATGGAAATAGAGGAGAAAGCACTTCAGCAAACAAAGCTGCAGGTAGAATTGTGCTACTCCGCCACAGTCAAATATTACCTACACTGTGAGTGAGTTTTAGCTGGTGTTAATTTCAAGCCCAGGTGATCATAATTATTCAGACTACTTCAGTTTTCCGTGGGGCTGCAATCGCACGAGTCTTCGCAGGGGGAAAAAAAAAGAAGAACAGATTGCAGATGAGAGAAGAGGCAGCGCAGCGCAGAGAAAAGTGGAACGTCGCGCCGTCATATGGACTTTCATCCTGCAGCGGCGCGTCACCTCCCGTAAATATCAGCGAAGACCATCTGAACTTCAGATCCGGAGAGATTACAAGAACAATAACATGGAACGAAGTCTTTAATTTATCTGGGGACCTCCTCGAGTGTCCCTTGTGGGTTCGTTTGAACCAAAATTCTCACGAGATCACAGTTTAGATTCGTACATCAGCCAGTATGGGTACAGTTAACCGCATCCAGTTTAGCTCAAATGAAAACCATTTAAAATTGAATCATGAGCTAAATAAACATTTTGGCAAGTGGTGATCGTCGCTTTGATGTAATCTGACACTGCTGATCTGGGGAATGTGAGTTTAATTTAATTGAGTTGATGTTTTTTTTAACGCGCCGCACACACAAGCATCCAAAAAAAACATCTCAATGCGAAAACTGCAATAATGACTAAAGCTTCATCTGAGCTAAAAATGGTTCAGTTATATCACTCATGTATTCGATAACCCTATATTGGCCTTTTTTTGGAGCTTCTTCTCTTCTTTTCGTTTGATTGAATTCAGCCCAGGGCAACAGAACATTCAAGATTAACTTATTTACAAAAAAAAGAAAAGACATCATAGAACTTCAATCCAGTATGGATATCTTATTTAAATAATGCACCAGTCTGTTGCGAAACAACCAGACAGATGTCTGTGCACATCAAACTGCTCGGTTATTGTGAGTGTTCTCACCAAACCGCTAGTTTATGCAGCGCGGATCAGCAGGAGTGAAACCGTCCTGGAGGCATATTGGACACACACACGCGCGCACACACACACAATTTTAACTTATCTTCCCTCTCTACATCACCAAACATCCTCGGGACTGACCATTCCTGCCAATCCTCTTTCCATGTCTTCATTCCGGGTTATTGGGCTGCAACTGCCAGCTTGATGCCCTCTTCGCCAGCGGGTCTGGCAAAAGACGCATTGATAAAAATACACTCTTAATGCAATGACCGAAATGATGTCAGAGAAACAGAACCACGGCTTAAACGCAGTAACTATGTTTGTATGGAGGATCGGTGTTGATGGAACAGGGAATAGGTTACTCTGGTTGTGATTTGCACAGCTGGTAAATTGGGTCAGTGTCTTTTCTTTGAGTCATTAAATCTTCTTTTCAGAAAAGTGAGTGGTTAGTTGATTTTTGGTGAAATTTCCCTCACACCTTTTAGCCATGGAAAAGAAAAACGCCTTATATTTTCTACTATAATTTGTGTAATTTTAGAGTGAAAATCAAATAACCCCCTCGATTATTTTATTATTTTGCAGTATTAGTGGAGTGAACCTTTTGCGCATCATGGGCATGGATGCCTCTGTTATAAACCTGTGCCGATCAGTGTGCAGTTGAAACAGCGCCAATAAATAAGTCAAAAAGTAGATTGTTTGTATATTTTCCATTGCTATTCAGTCAAACATGAAGCAGACTCCTCACATAAAACTGAATGAATTACTCCTTTCGAAATCATTTTCACCTGTTCGCTGTTATAAATACAAATTGCCTACATGGTTGAATGGCGCATTGTTATTTCTCGTGAAGGATTAATTGCCCTTCTTTCGGCGGAGTCTCAGAACAGTGTTGAAGTTTTCCATAAGTCCAAAGCTCCCGCAGCTGCTGCCATGCACCTGTGCCTGTGCACCTGCGCTAAAAAAAACAAAAAAAAAACAACCCTTCAAACCAACCCTCCCATACACCCACCAGTGCTCCACCTCCCTGTCTACATTCAAGGAGCAACCTTCCTAGCTTTTTGTTGTTGTGAGTGACAAGTGGATTAAGGGGTTCTGGCAGATGAGACTCCAGGTAGCAGGAAGTCAACCATGACAAAATTAAGCAGACCTGACAGTGGCTGCTGAGTCAGTTTCTCAGGAAGGGAAGGCAGGAGGTGTTGGAGGGGGGGAAGGAGTATCCATACAGCACGCACACACACACACATACACGTACAAAAAGGTACTGCAAAGCTGAGTGGACTGCGTGTCTGCTGATCAAGACTGATGGACCCGTAGCATATGTCAAGAGGTGAGGCATGTCTGAGTGTGGAAAAGGGCTCGGGACGGATTGATGATCGAGTGAGTCTGCGCGTTGGTTAATGGGAATGCGGGCATGCAAGATAGCTTGTCTTCCACCCACCTACTGCATCCTCGGAGAGTTGGTAATGACTTGTTTGAAACTCACAATGGATGTGTGTTGCTCTTCTAACAGGATAAAATAGCAGCTTAATAGGTTTGCTCTATCAGGCGAAACAAACATTGCTGTGTACACACAGGGCATAAAGTAAGTAGCGTACATTGGGAATGGCTGAACACCTATAGTGTTGGGGTTTGTTTGGCACAGTGTGGTGGTAACGTACTTGAGCAAAGGGGATTTTACTTTACATTGAATTCAAGGTTGTTTTCAGTTCCATGTTAGTTACAATCTATGTTTTTTAGGCTTAATTACTGACTAAGCATCGCGGTCAACTGCCTGGGGGTCCAGGCTCGATGTGGGTAATTGCTCTGTGGCAATCTGATTAACAAAATCAATGATAAGTGCCTTAAGATGAGTAAATTACCATGCATTGTCTTTAAGTTCCGGTCTTTTAAAAGGGGCACAGTTACAGCTTATTCAGATTATATTATGCTTACTTGAAGCATATTTCTAGATAAACGCATGCATGGTGGTTTGGAGAAAGAAAAATCTCCATCCAGAAGATCATTTTAGCAGCGTTTCTTAAACAAGGACATCGCCTGGCCATTCACGTACAGTGGGCATGTGCACGCCTTTGTAAACAGGAAGCAGATTGTGCATTCTGGTTGGTTGGTTGGTTGCTTACTCACAGAAAACACAAGACAGGGAGACCTTACCGCTCTTCACTGAGTCCTCCTGGATAACGCTGTTTTCGGTAACCCTCCTCTATAAAGCCCATGTTCATAATGCATAGAACGCTTTATAAACATGCTTTCAATGCTTTACAATGTGCCCACAGCGCTGTATATCCTTGAAAAAAAGTGTTGTAGAAAGTGTTCCTGCCATTTTTTTAATTATTTGTCTTTCTAAATAGATAAAATATAATATCCATTCCATCAATGTGCAAACTCAAATTTAGAATGTCATATGACACAACACATACTCCAAGTTTACATTTGCCAGTGGTGCTACATACACTTATAAGACCCAATTAGGAAGTGAACGTGGGTGTTTGGGTGTCGTTCCCATAAATCTCTGTTTCTGCCCGTCCAGAAATAAACACTGAAAAACAGAGAGTCTGAGTATCTTCACCCTTGAAGGAGTTTTCTTAAAGGTCTGTTGTCAGTGACCTGAAACCTAAAAAATGTACCTGTTTACTTGTGGACAGGGCCTCAGGAGCACAGCAGAGGTTCAACATCTGCCCTTAGTTTCAGGGTGCAAACACGCGTTGGCCCGACTAACAATTCGGCGCAGCTTTGGTCACAAAAAAAGATGGTAAAGGGTGAAATACGAATAACTAGATTGTTCAGAAAGATTGTTAACAGAGAGCAGAGTTGGCGTAGCCCTCGGTAATGACCGATCACATTAACTCCTGTCATCGCGGCAGACAGATCTTTAAGAGGCTGGGAGTCCAGGGCACCTTCTCTCCAAAGAAAAACATTCTCCTGTCCTCTACACTATAATTTGCATTGCATAAACCTAGAGAGCTGTATGCATGACTCACTCACTCACTCAGTGTCTTAATGTGCACAGAAGGAGAAACACGCAGCTAATGGATGGATACACCGATGCACACTTCTTCAGATAGCTTTAGACTGAACAGCATAAAATATTGGCAAAATGGAAGTTTAACATGTTTTTAAATAGGGACAGATTATAAATCATGTTTTGTAGAAATATAGAATATGTCGATTTAATTTTTAAATACGTGACTTTAATAATGTAAATAACTGTCAGATAGACCAAAATCATCCAAGGCTGAACTCGGGTTCTCGCGTCCCCCTGGCTATGAATAAAAGGCAGCATAAATTGCAGTTCTCCAGTCACGTAGCCAGCAGACAGACAGTGATCAGAATGTGCAGAGAAAGCAAAGTCCAGCAGAAGGCATGGATCTATAAACACAGAGAACAAGGGGCTCTGCTCCTCCAATATTGATTCAGTATGGCTGTGAGACCTGCTTTGGAGTGCAAACTTACAATCAGGATGGAAAACACGTGTCAATAGAGCAGGGATGTTTCAGACGTTTCCTGTCTGCAAGTAAGCAGGATAAAAATCAGCTCCACTTTGTTCCACACAGATATTTGTGCGATGCAATTGCAACTTTGGCCTCTGAGAGAATTACATTAATTTATCTGTGATAAGCGCGCTGACAAGCTGTCGGACAGATTTGGCTCATTGTTCCACCTTAGTTGTAGCATTTCGTAGAGGTAACACACAAATGCTCAAATTTAGGTTATTCTTCATTTGGTACTTGGACTGTAATAATAATAATAAGAATAATAATAATGATAAAGCATCATAAAACTAAAATACATCAAAAGGAAGCACTGGACCGTATTAATGAGAGAGCCTCTTTTAGCAGTAATTCTAACTGAAATTAGTAAGCAAATATATGCAGATGGAATTATGCAAAACTACCGGTGCACTGAAGAAAACAGCTGACTATATGATATGTTTTTGTCCTGAAACTAAATACATTGAAATGTCCTCTTCCATCACAGATAGATTTCCAGCTGTAACGTTGTATGTAAATATCAGGGCACAGAAGTTGAAATGGTGGAAGAAGAACTATTTAACTAAGAAAAAGTAGAAATGCCATAGTCTTAATGGACTTTAATGTAGAATATTTCAATATTTACCGAGGAACAAAAGAGTATAAAATGAAGACACACACACAAACATATATAATTATACATATCTTCTCATCTGCTGTTATCATTGTTTTCATTCTACCTATTTAAACATGTACACAAATCGTATTGACTGATCCAACAAGATTTATGCCCTCAGTGATGGTGTCGTAGTTTCCTTTGGTCATATAGCCCCATCAAAAACTTGTAGTATATTATACCGAAACCACCGACACAGCTTCATATTAAAAAACATATTAAATCCAAATGTTATAGATAACATGTTGTCACGAAATGTCCCTGCAAATCAATGACTCTGTATAGCCTCTCACACACACAACCTGTCGTTTGCGCTGTATATTTCTGTCTTACAATGCACGACAGAGGGGACAATACCAAGCAAACAAAATGCGGTGAGAAAACCTTATCGATTATGCCCTTGTTACCCAGGGAGCACCCATTAGCCAATACCATTAGTCAATAAAGCAAAATAAATAAATAAATCCCCCTGAGCAGAACTTTTTCACAATACAAAAAACAACAATCGCCTTTGATTTGGAAAAGAGGCCGCATATTGTGCAGATGTCAGGGACAAGCTGCTGGATGCCCGCTCCCTTCCACAAAAATGTCCCAAATGGTTTCGCCCGCCAACTTTTCTTTGGCTCTTCGCCTGATATCACAGACCGGTTTCCCATGATTTATAGCAGCTATCCAAGAAACCAAAACAAAAGAGTGACCAAAATCTGTTAACTTCCTCTGAGGGAATGTAACATCAGGTTAGGGTTTCTCATATAGGATGCAGTACATTCACATATAGTGTGTCAAATAGGGAAAACAAAAAACACAGTGTGCCATGGAAGTGAATCGTGAGGATGTGGAAATCAAGTTTGTAAATACTTTGAAGTCACCAAACAGAATTTTCCATTTTACGGCTGAAGCAAACATCATATGATCTTAAGTCACATACTTTTTTGCCATCAAAAGTAGTTTCTCAAAAATCATTTGACGGAAGAAAAGTTTCTTTGGGGACATATAATAAATGCTCTTTTTTAGTCTCACCAGCCAGCGTGGAGTATCAGTGTTTGAGGCTTCAGCTTGCAGGCGTAGATGTAGAAAGATGGCTGTGGTGTCTGTAATGTGACCCGTAGCTTCTTGCTCCTGGCTGCTCTCAAAACGGGCAGAGTTGGCGCACAGACCTCATGGACAGTCTGTTAGTACAATGAACCACCATCACAGTTGCAATGGAGGTCTCTGCAAACCACAGATATGTAAAAACTTCACATTTCTTTATGATGCTGCTTCAAAGTTCTCTGGGTCCAGTCAAAAATTCTGTCTTTTGCACTGTTCATATGGTCGGGTTAGATGAAGGCACAAAAGTTAGCCAGTTGGGTTAAGAAAGAAATCATGGTTTGGTTTAAAATACTGATGTCATGTAGAAATGTAAATGTATCATTGCTCTGCAGAAAGATAAGCTGCCGATATTTTATCTTATCCTGTATACTGGACTGTGAAGCCATATTATTTGGCCCCCAAAAAAGGCACTGAAGCCTCAGAAGCAGCTGAGGTGCCGTGGTGACGTCCAGCTGTCACTCAAAGAATCCATGTAACTTTAATGGATAATGTAATTAAATGCTATATAAAAACCCAACCCACCGTCACCGTTGTCATGAATGGGAAAACGATCTATTGTGACCAAATCCGTCTTTTGTCCCAGGCTGTAAACAACTCTGCTGTCATTTGATGCATTTTCATATGAGGGTCTATGGGGACTAACTCACTTTTGGAGCCAGCCTCGAGTGGCTAATTGAGGAATTACAGATTTTGGCACTTGGGCAGGGAGAGGTTGCCACTTGCTCGCAGGCCATAGTGCCAATGTTTGTTATAATGTGCCCTCTACAGTGGCTAAACGGGCAAGAAAACATGAAAAATGCAATTTGGGCTGCATGACAACTTTTCTGCGCCGCTGCCCTTTTTCTTCTTTTTTTCACTCCTACTCCTCAAACTGCTGCCGCAGGCAACAAGACACACAGTAAACAAGCTTGCACTGTAGCCTGCATGTCATGGGCACGCAGTGTGCTGTTGGTAGTATTGAAGGATAAGGGCCGCGCTGGAATCTAACCAGAAAAGAAGTGACATTTGCAGGTACGCTAACGTTAAATTGTGCTGTAGCTAATTAGCTATCTAGCCTGCAAGCTGACATTAGCGGTGCACTTATCCCCGGCGAGTGTTTGTCAGGTGGTTGGTTAAACAAGTTAAAGTGTGAGTCTAGAGGCGCGTCTCATGTCTGCAAGTCAGACTTGAGAAGGAGCGGGAATGTTAATGCGGTTGTTGTTCACAGTCTGTGGGTGTTGTGTTGTAAAGCAGGCTGCCGCCTGGATCAGTGTAACGTCTGCACTGCCTATAGAATGCAATCGATGATGCTTTACACAAGATTTGATTGGCTGAACCGAAGTAAGGTCTGCATCTACGTGATGCTGGTACTTAACAGTATTCAGGTGAATTGATGCAACAGCAGGAGGCACCGTCAGGAAAACCAGAAAGTGTGAACATGAACCCTAACCCTCAGGAGGACGCAGGCGATACAATGATTGACAGAGCAGGTATGTGTGCCGGGGGAAGAAAAGTCAATTTCAGTTGGACTAAAAATGGTATCTGCTCCGTATCAAAAAGTTAATTCATGCTGTGTATGATATTTTTTTTTTCGAGCGTTATTTGATTAACTGTGTCATTATCGGACTACTAATGAGGCGGCAGAACGCTACGTGAACATCAGGGCAGCCAGCAGGAAATGTAACAATCAGTCTTCGATGACATCAGACATCTGTGCGGGCTAATGCAAAGCTTTCTCATTATAAACCCAGTCGTCTTTTCATCAGCGAGAGAAATACAAACAATTGTTTGATTGTTATTGGACTCCTACAGGTACAGATGCTGTGCGAGCTGCAACGGTTTGAATAATGAAAACACATTATAGCGTGCTTTTAAAGAGCGTGAACAAATTGCTCCCTAAGTAGCACTGATTTTATTGTTGAAATAAAACAAAAATCTAAAATTGGCTAGCAATCAAAATTGTTGACGAAAGTGACAAAACATTAGATGTGCTCGAAGCAAAGAGCGGCTTCCTTCTTTAGACTGCAGACTTTACCCAATTGCTCCACCACTAAACGTGAAGACTGATGGACTACGTGCATTGTGGCTGGCTGAATTTATCAAACCTTTTCATCCCTGATACCACGTTCCGTCTCCCCGAGCCTCTGCAGTGCTTAAGAGGTCTTGGCTATATGTGAGCGTTAATCAAAACCAAGACATATCCCCACTGTGCTGCTGGCGCCCTCAGCAGAATCTTAGCCTTGTTATTTACCTGAGACCCACCTATCCAAAAATACATCGGCTAAAACAAATGATTTTTCTTCCTTCCTCTCCCTTGTGCGGTTGAAAACTGGGCCCCAAACCGCAGCTGCGTGATGAAGATAAAAGTTAAAAAACAAAAAGTCAAGGAACATTTACGTGTGACTGAAATGTATATCGGGGATGACTGGGTAAAAACTCTCATCTCTCGCGTTGCCTGTGTGGCTGAAGCTATGGCAGATCATAAGCACGCAGACAAACAAACAAGCACGCATTAGGCCGACAGTACTGAACAAGCTGGCCTGGGGTAACACTGTAATGAGATCGTACAGTATGGGGGGGGGGGGGGGGGGTTCCTGTTGTACATCATTTATCTCCATGAATGTATTGCAGCTGTTTTATTAAATTTGAAAAAAATTCTCAGAATCCATTCAACAAGGCTGCATTATCCCTTTGTAGTGTGATTCATAAATCATAGTTTTGTTCCGTCTTGTGTCAGGATCTGTATTCATCATCATTTTCACTTCTCTCCCGGCTGCACTTAACCACTGGGCTTGCACAGCTCTGATGCCTTTCCCCTCCAGTCTACCTTCTTTCCCTTTCCCCTTAATTCTTTTTAGCACAAAAAAAAATAACCCATTTAAATTAGAGCGACATTACTTTATTTCTACGCACGCATTACACCTCGATGGGGTTCTAAAAGAAACCCCCCCAAAAAATAAATAGTCGATACAAAGAGAGTTCTCTTCCCCCGCTGTGGACAATATCACACCTTGCTGATAGAAATAAATGACATGTGGCTGTTTGTCTTTGTGTGGCGTGAATCTGAATGCCGCGAGCCAGGACTCCAGTGTGGAAGGGAGGGTCATTTAGGAATGAAAATAAGATACCCAATGGAGTGTTTTAATGGAAAGAAAATGTCACTTTTACGAGCCGGGGGAAAGTGTGATTATGCAGGTAGAAGAGTGCGATTACGAATCCAGTGTGTTCGTGCGTCGCATTGCCGCCACGGCTGCGTGCGAGTGTGTGTGCGTGCGGCGCGTGTACTGTATACTCATTCATGCATGAAGTGTGCAAGTGTGCATTCCTTTCCGGGGAGAGTGCTTGCTGCATCTCCTCGCAAGGTCACCTATTCACACAGTCACTCCGGACTGATTTACACCCGGCGCTCAATATGCATATTTCCTGATGATGCTGCAGTGCTGTGGGTGGTGGTCGCATGGCAGCCACAGCCACAGCCACACCCTCCCCGCATCTCACATCACAGTGGAATCCCACGTGAGGTAAAGCGGGAAATTAACGTGCTAACAATATGACCCAGATTTTTGTTGACTGCAGTAACCAAGTTCGGAGCAGTTTAACATCTAATTTGCATCCGCCACGAGCGAGCATGACAGATTTTATATGCAGTGTTGCTTGAGTCGCGCACTTTGGGGTGCCGCAGTTATAATTAGAAAAAGCCCCAAAGTTGATCATTTTCTCTGTATCGTTTAAAACAAATGAGGTTCATTCCGAATGCCTTTTAAAGGCACATTTCAACCTCAGAAAGAAGGCTAATTTAGATCTACTTCTGAGAAAGGGTGCGTATATCGAGATGATGTGCCGCTACATGAGCGGTAGGAATGTGACTTTCAGTAACACCGGAGCCACCTGTTATGTGATATTAACATGACAGAAAAAAAGATGTCCTCAGAGATCTTCCACCACCAGGCTCAGAGAATTACTCTTCATTTCTGGGTATCCAGAAATAGCAAGTCATTAAGAGAATGGCAGGTGATGGGCATATTAGGAAGGCTCAGCAGAGGCGATGCGTAATGAAGACAGTTCAACCTTACAATATTCTTCCCTTATCCCACTCACCAATCTCCTTGCCTTCATCCCTTGTTTTTTTCCTGTCTCGCATAGCTCCACACTGCCTTTGTATTCTACTCAGTCTTTCATGTCGAAATGCGACCTAGGGACAGAGTATGATGTGAGGTTTGGTTTCCGAGACAGAATTTACGCTCCTCTCAGTACGGTTCGGGAAAAAAAACAGAAGTGAGGACAGACTGCTCCCAGGACGAGTTACAGGAATTACAGAAATAATGAGAGCTCCATATGCTGTGATAATTTTAATGAACTTGGTGGAGAGTGGTTTTATTGCTCAACTGAAACAGTCAATACAAATCCAAGGGTGATGGTAATGCCTGCGATTTCTCCCCTGCCAATCTCACAGTGCTGCAGCGCTAATGTAAAGCTAATACTGATTAAGCCTCTAGAGATTGAGGGCCTTTTGATTTTATTCCCTGCATTTTGGCACAGCTATTTTAGTGGAAATAAAAGCAGCGTCTACATATGTTTACTGTGTTCTCTTTTGGTGTGAGAGGATGCAGATATAAGAATATGTGCAAAACCAACTAATTAAAACGCAGCCTGTCCTTACCAGAACGATGGCTGCATAAGTCGTCTCTGCAAGCAGCATAGAATGACCCATATTCTTTTTAAGGTGGTGACCTCTAGTGGCCATAATGATTATGAGAGGCACAAAGGAGGAAGTCAGTTATTCAGTGGCAGATAAAGCAATGAAAGGTCTGACTTCCGGGGTGTATATTTACCCAGATCTTCCACATAGCTTCCACATTTTGCAGCCAATGAAGCATGCGCAGTAGAGTCTAAGGCCGCCTTAGCAGTTAACTAGGTAACAAATGTGGCTCTTCTAGACTTTAAAAATGCTGTTTGAATGAATGAATCAAATACCAATAGCGACGTCATTACCAACACGTCCTCACTCCCAACTTGTCAAACATGACGACTAGTTCAACCTACTCCTCTACAATCAGTCTTGATTGTGAGGGTTCTGCAGTCAAGTCGGCAATAATACGTACCATCATACTTCGGGTGAAAAAACTGCATTCGGATAAGTGACATCTTCGACATATGTTAACTTACTTTATTAACATTACTGAAAAGCAAATCACTTCTGACACTTGGTCACAAATAGGAAATGAACAGGTGAGAAAAAAGTCCAGTGTGGGGCCCATCCAACCACCAGGACAAAACCCTGTCTCAGACTTTTCTTGGTCTTTATACTACTGCACGAGAAGACCGCTTCATTAAGTTATGAGAGGTGTATCTCCAGTGTTAGCTCAGCATAGGGCCATTGACCAGGGTACTGGGTAGGACATGATCGAAGCGGCTACATTTAACATCTGTTTCCTTTACACTGTACGTTTATGGGAAAAAGTATTTTTCAGCCAGTTTGCATCATGTGACTTTGTAATTACTTGCTTTGGCCACTGTCAAATTGGCTTTGAACCCCCGGTGCTATTCCTGGCAACTTGGGTCAGAAGAAGCACATGACTGTCACTCAGGAGACCAGGGGTTGTGTCCCACGAACAACCAAAAGTCTTCAATGAGTTATACTACATCACTTAGGGGCCAAACCATGATCTTTTCCTCAACTTGACGGAGTAGTTTTTGCGCCTAAACCTAACAAAATTGTGACCATTTCACAACGTCGACCACATGATGACTAAGCCTCGATCAGTTTCGCCTGTAAATTGTACTCTCCAACAGAGTGGATGGTCACATATGTAATTATGGGAAGCACTGGCAATTTACCAATTCAGCTGTTTAGGTATGAGGTTGTTTAAAGGAAAATAAGGTGTGAATAATGGTAATGGTAATTTACTGATTTGGACAGATTCATAAAAAAAACTTATTTGAATGAAAATCAGATAACTTCCCAGTGACTCCAATTAGAGCATCGAATGGGAGATACATTTAATCAGACTTCTTCATGCGTAAGAGGCCTACAATTAGCCTGAATAACTCACAGCGCTGCATGATGATATAAGCCTATTTCGCAATTACTCTGTGTAGGATTACTGGCACTGCCTAATGCAATAATGGCATGCATTTTTGTCTTTCCATGAGGTGACCTTTGCCTCCCATGTTGACCACCGAAACTAGAGGAGACTCAAGGATGCTAATTAGATTTCGAAGTGGTGCTTTACTAAAGGCAGGTGCAATGCGAAGGTCGACGGTATGAGTGAATCAACTGTAAGAACACATGGGCATCACTTGTAAGATAATACAGTAAACAGTAGAGTCATTTATGTGGTTTGTTACAGGGTGCCTAATTAGACTGGATTAACCAGGTCACTTCTGATCAAATATTGCTAAACATGTCTCTTCTAATTTCAGGAGTGGATCGCTTGAGATTCAAACATGTACCCAAAATTGCAAACATTTCTCCAGAAAAATGTTTGGCTTGCATAATTATCAACTGACTGTGTCTGTTGAGACAAACACTCATTTATGATTCATTCTGATATGAAAAGAAAGATGGGATATTGACTCTCAACATAAACCCACATCTCCTACACCCACCTGGTGCACTATACCTGCGTTTCATATATGTCACCAACATATGAAGGACAAAGAAGTCTGAACAGGATAAACTCCCAACATTTGGGACTTGGGGAATAGTATGTGTACATTGCGTTTCCAACAGAAAATACAGAGGCAAAAGAAAAAACAAAAACAAACCCGGGGTCTCATGTGCATCATCTCTTATTTACTTGCTTAGATGAGTTTCTTGATGACAGATGACAGTTAGAGAGGATGTTCCGGAACCATGGTTCCTGACTGTTGCCTGTGATATAGTCCGGGCCCAGTGGGATTCCACTGTTGTGTTCTGCTTAATAATCCAAATCCTCTAAGTCCCCCTCGGCCCACTTCAGCCCTTTGATTGCTCCTTGTATTTTTATTACGTTATACTCCATTTTCATAATCTCTTATGGTGTGTGCTGGAGAGAAAGAAAAAAAGAGAGGGCCTAACAAGTGCTGCACACTGCTCCCCTAAAGTCATTCAGATTACAAGGGTCACTCTCTAATCCACAAAGCTGGGTACTGTATGTCTGCTCCCAGTTTGGAATAATAATTCTTGGAGGAAAAAATTACTGTATGGTAAACTGGCTGTGGCAAGCTTTGTGCTCATGTTTATGCACATCCATTGGAGTGTGTGTTTTGTTTGGTGACTCGCATGTCGCTACAAATGTAAATGTGCCTGAGCTGGCTCTGCACATACATCCGCATTGCCACCTGGGAACATGTCCGTCGGCGACAGAGGACAGATATTCACTTTGCTCAGTCACCATGGATCATGCAACACAACCTTTTGAAGGAAGTAATTCATTCGGTGATAAGCACAACAAAACGGGAGGAAAAAGAGCACTGTCAGCAGCCATCAAGATGGTAGAGTGTGATAGGCAGGCCTGGCTCTGTAATCAATCTGCACATGCACTCCATGCAAGGCCATGCGGTGCATTTCGAAATCCAATGCCTGGCTGGAAGAAAACAAAGGAGGGATCGTGCTCGGATGTTGTGAACTAGTTAGGCGAAATGTGCAACAAAATTAGTATTAAAGTCTCATTAACACTTTTACCAGTCAAACCAAATTTCTCC
Organism: Diplodus sargus; assembly: GCA_903131615.1. Lineage (NCBI taxonomy): Eukaryota > Metazoa > Chordata > Actinopteri > Spariformes > Sparidae > Diplodus > Diplodus sargus. The sequence continues at coordinate 9,913,430 of CAEMYA010000179.1, read as the reverse complement.
CTGTTATGCTAAAACATATTTGTATTATTGTGTTGTGCTCAGGGTAAAAGTGGACTGACACAGGTTTAGGTTTGATTAAGGGGCAGTGATCACTAATGTTTATTAGGCAGGGCAAGTTTGTTTGTATAGCACAATTCAGACACAAGGCAACTCCAAGTGCTTTACAGTGGCAAACAAATAACATTAAAATAAAAAATGTGAAATACATTTAAAAACAAGTAATAAGACGTCAAGAAACAAAACATTAAAACAAGAAAAGAAATAGGGAAGTAGGCTCGTAGAAAAAGGTTTAAAAGAGACAAGACTAGAAAATAAAAGTCACAGTGCAGTTCAAAGCCTTAAAAATTGCTTCAGTGAAAAGCAGTGGCAAACAGAAAGGCAACAGTAGAGAATTTTAACAGCAGGAAATACAAAAGTATGCGCTAACCAAAGTAGTCTTTTGTTGTTAACTACAGCTGAACATCACACATAGAAGCCTAAAAGCCTGAAGATCCAGCATCCAGCAACATTTGCTGTACCCAACTACACCCAGGGGTTAAAATCCTCAGCAAATGGTTCTTGATATGATCTTAATTTTTAGAAGACTTCTTTTTAGATGTGATCATTTTTAATCAACGTTTTATAGGCTGTGTTATCTTTACAGTACACTAAACATCCAATTCAATTCCATCACGTGAAAAAAAATGTATTTCCGTCTCGTATAGAGCGGAAAACATGTTTGCAATGAAACAGCAGGGCTGCTAGTGAAATGCAATTTTTTTACTTACCGTGGTCTTATTAGTCTTAATATTCTATTCTGTTTCCTTTGAATTGCACTACCCTTTCAGAATGTAAATAAGGTCTTTTTACAGAAATAAAATACTGATTGTGCCAGTGTACCACTCTTAGAATATATGCCAGTGTATCCAGGATTCCCTGAGTAGTGGAGCCGTTGAAATCATACAATGCATGCAGCAGTCATGTAGCAATTGAGATATGAATGCCATGTATCCTAGCATGATACAAATAGGCAAAATAGGTTCAAGAGCAAAGCCACTGAGTAGTGAGAGCGTATTGTTGTCCTGCAGAGTCTGTCCCTGTATGCCTCCCCATGATTTTCCATTTTTTCCCCCTCAACAGCCTGATGCCAAGGGTAAGATATACATCTGTCTAATTTCTTGCTTGTCAGCCCACCATCTGGTACAGCATCAACATTAAAGACAGGAAAAATGGTATCACATTGTCAATCACACACACACACACACACACACACACACACACACACACTAGTGTAGGAGACAACTACTGAGTTATTGGGATCTATGTCACAAACAAATTATTTATGTCATTTGTCATTTATGTTGAACTATAGATGTGATGTGAATGGGGTGGAGCATTAATACCAGAGTAACCGCTAACTGCTGCTAACTGTAACTGCTCCGAAGCTGGTTTGCTCAGGTAGCCATTCAGCCAGTGGTTTGGACTAGGGTCTGGGGGAGGTGTCTGTGATTACCCACTAGCACAGGAGCTTCGGGGCGGTGGGCTAGCTAGCTAGCATGGTCATTTTAGTAGAAATTATCGCAACACAATATGGAGAATCACAAAGTCAAAACTGCCATTTCTGCACATTCTGTTGATAATTTCGGACAGTATTTGAAGGTTTTCAACTAGGCGCCAGACGTGTCCGATTCGGCCCTGATTCAAGTCCCGAGGATCCACTTGGATCACCCCCCCCAACACACACACACACACACACCCACACCCTGTATCCAACCCTTCAGCTCTAATTTACTTAATATTAGTTTCATGCACAAAGCTCAAACAATGTTTTAAAAACACATTATCGAGGACCATTACAGCTCTAAGGGGGTACTGATTTTAATTAATGCCTTACAACAATTATCTTCTTCGTGCTATCCATTCTCTCTCCCATTTGTCGCTCTCATATAAAGCAGCCATAATCAACTTTTTTTCTTTTTTTTTTTCAAATTAACAATAAATTACATGACTAGTTTGTGAAATGGGTCGTTCTTGGTTACAACACGGAGAAAACGATCCTCCGTCTCTGCTAGCAACGTGACTCACGACTCATGACTCATGCAAGCTTGAAAGGTGAAAATAATCTTGTCTGTTTACTTCTGAACTGAAAACGAAATAAATCATCTGTCAGATAATTTTAGTATTTGATTACTGTCTTAATTATCCGCCTTGAAGTATGTATTGTGGGTCTGATACTTGGTGCAGGCATGTTATGTAGTTATGTGCTCAACAAAAAGCTGAAGGGAAGAAAAAATACTCTTGAGGTTTTGAGTGAGATTCATCTATTCTCTCCCTTAATCTCCTTCTGCTGAATACCATCTCATTTGGCTTCTTGTAAAGGTACTATGAGGAGCAACAGGAGGAACTTAATGGACAAAGGCGACTGAATAGAGGAGCGATTTCTCCTTCCTTTCCATTGAAAAGCAGCTTCCTCAAGGTCTAGAAATGTGGAGGCTATATCTTAAAGCAGCCTCTTCACATATGAATAGCCTTATTATTTCCTACGCCACTGGTTGGGGTTGGACAACAAGAACCATGGCTACAGCGTCTCTGGTATTGTTCAGGAACAGAACAAGGACAGGAGAAAATGTCCGGTAATATTTCTCCATCGGAAAAAAAGAAAAGCATCTCTAAAGTGACTCAGAAAGAGATCGCAACCTTGCACCAAGTTGAACATGTCACCAGCTGCTGGCCTAGAAACACATTCTGTGAAAGTGTTGTTTGAAATGCAATGAAACCCTTGTTATGCCTTGAGTCAATCAGTGTTGTCATTATGGCTGGTTGGAAAAATACTAAGATTATAAAACAGGTTTCTTTTGTGAGTAACTCACTGTATTGTATCCCTTTGTCCGGGGGCTGCAGGGTGCTAAAAACTGTATTCATGGTCAATCTAAGAAGAACACTGCAGAATGACTGTTACATGCTATCAGACGAATACATCAGCAGATGTCTGCAAGCATCTACACACGAGCCGCGAGCTCACTTCCTTGAACATATCCTTCATTTAGGTCCTTAATTCTGTTGCAGGTGACGGAGACACGGACGGGGCCACTGGGATGCAGCAGCTACGACAATCTGGACTCGGTCAGCTCGATCCTTCTGCAGAGCCCGGAGAGCAAGCTTCATCTGCAAGGTAAACACACTCATATCGATGTTTTTCATATGCTGCCCCATGATGTTATACAGCAGGGATTGCACTCCACTTGAGACTCAACGATTTAAGAGGATCTGTAGTCATTCAATTCTCTCGGGTGAACAATGAAAACAGTTTTAGCATTTTAAAAACATTTGAATGTCAATATATTTTTTAACTAGGGGCTTGGTACATTAGTTCCCCCGATATGATTCTGTGGTGGTAGAGCGTGTTAAGTCTCTTAAAGGACCGTTTTGTAGGATTTAGTGGCATCTCGCCGTGAGGTCACAGGTTGCAACAAAATACTCCTTGTCTAAAAACGCAAAAGAAATCCAAGAAATGTAAAAGGTCGTCTCTAAAGGTATTGTTTGGTTTGTCCTTTCTGGGCTAGTGTGGAAACATAGTGGTGCCACACGACGGTATATAAATTGCTAATTTTAATGTAACCAAAACGCAAAAATTCATAGTTTCAGGTGATTATACGTAAATAATTTTGAGCCCCCAAAATCCACCCAAATTCTGCACATTGGACCTTTAAAGCTTTATTGGAAGACTGGCTTAAATACAAAACAGTTAAAGAAATATTCTGACCTTTTAGCCATTAGAGCAGAAATAAGCCACTTCTGTCAATGAATGTACAATTAGAACAGCTTGAGAAGGTATTGCTACACTTAACAGCCTAACTGTCAATACTAGCATCAAACCCTAATCTATTCTTAGTCCCTCCGAATGTATCTCAAGAAATGTGTTGAGCTCATGGAGGAGTCACTTTCATCAGGCTTCTGTAATGTGGGAAAATGTATCTTCTAGCATGTCACTCACGGATCATACGTCAGCGGATGTGAATAGCAACTTCTACTCATTAGTGGCTAGGTTCTTTCAAGTGAAAATAGTTCCGTCTTAAACACTGACACACCTAATAATTAGCCTAAGAGAAGAAATTTGCTTGCAGTGACAGTCACCCTGGGGAGATGGAATGATGAAACGCTGTGTAACCGTGGTCAAGTGTTTGAATGGAGTGATCGCCTCTTTGATTTATTCCAGTTTATGCAGGTTATTAAAACCAGTTTGAGAATCACAGAGGCTTATTTTCAATCCAGCCCTCCCCTCCCCTTTTTCCTTTCAGCGAGGGATCATTACTCGTCCTCTAAAATCAGAGAACTAAGTGGTTTGTCAAAGAAACACTTTTAAGTCCTCTGCTGCCACTTACTCAAAGGACTCTATAGGTTTTGGGAAAAGCTTTATTGTCACGCACCAAATGTATTAGCCTTGTGCTTTGAAGAATGTTTTTTACCCAATTGATAGATGACAGGCTTGGAAAGATTCTCTCTTCTGGCTTGATAATAACCCCAAACGAGTGGGAAAGCTTTTTCCGATTGGTTTTCTAGCTTAGAGTTAGATATTAGGCCAAATTGTATTGGTGCGTGTTTGTTTATGTATTTCTGTGTGTGGGCATAGGGTGAGAGGAGGTGTAGAATGTTCTCCTGAAAAAAAACAACACAATCTTTTAAGAGCAATTATGGTTCCTGCCTTTAATTAGAAAGACAGCCGATGGCGTAACTTCTTCAACAATCACCGTGCTCTTCATCGCGCGGCTCAAACCGATGGTGCTCCACGCAGCCCGCGGAGAGGCCTGGCAGTCACTGGAGAGCTTTTAAGGTCCATGCCGCTCAAATATATTTATAATGAGAGCCAATCGTTTAGTTCATCCTACGCTTTTCCTTTGTCGTAAACACTCCTTTAAGTGGTAAAGTTCTATCCTTGGGTGACCTGCAGTATAAACTCCTCTCAGATCTAACCATTCATGTATTTTTTTTTTCCTCCCCCTGTATAAATTTGCATAGGTTAAACCTCTGCATTCACTTGGGTCGCGGGCTCCGGTCTGCACTGCGTCCCGGATCGGTTGGATTAATGCTTCTGAGTTTTCCTCTGTACTTTCCAAGGCAATTCGGTCTGCCTCCAAATAGCGTTATTTTTCTCCAACTCGACTGGAAAGTGCAATATAAAGCCATTACATATTATTACAGATCACCAGAGTTCTCTATTTCTGAAAGATATGCACTCGTATTAAGACACATGAGGCCGTGTCCATAGGCCATTTTTTTCCCTCTGTGTCAACAAACACAAGCAGATGACAGAGAAAGACAGAGACGGTCTTTTGCTCTGATATGTTTATCAGGGCTCCCAGCATCTAACAACATTTGAAATTACAAGATGACATGCGGTTGCAAGATCTCAGTCATAAAACATAGGTGGGCTGTACGCAGTGTCTGTGCTCATTTTAAATTATGTACTGAATAACATTATTTGGGGGGGGGTAAAGTATTTCATTATTTTATTTCTACAAAAGAAATGAATATGTAATGGGTTTTTTCTACAACTTGAAAAGGATACATTTTACTGGAGCAGTTTTAATTGTTGCTGTGTAAGCAAAATGTATCAGCATCAACCTTTAGGCGTACCCTGGGGAGGTTTTGGACACTAGTGGCACTCTGGAGCAATGGTTTATGAATGGGCCCTCTTTGTTTTTTTGTTTTTTTATTGAGTACCCGCATATCTGCCTCAGATTTCACTGTATGATGCAGCAATGCGGCAAAGAATGAAAAGTTGATTTAAATATGAGCCAATTTCAAATATTACAAAAGTCATCTTTGCCAGAGCTGGATGAGGAAGGACATGGCGAACGTGAACAAACTTCTTTATGCTATTGTGTTTGTTTGTTTGTTTGTTTGTTTAGTAAGAAAGCTCCACGGGGCACCTTTAAAGCAAACAATTTTTAGTTTATTGTCGAGTTTCATCCTCAGGTCATCAGACACTGATGCTTTGGGTTGGCATTTTGACATTTTGTTTAAGTTACGCACAGATACTTTGCAGCACAGTTGTTTTCCGTTGGTCGCAGCGGTGGTGCGGACGCTTTGTTGGGCAGTTGCTATGGTTGTTTGACGTGGTTGTTGGGACGATTACGGATAGCTGTTACATACAGTCGATGATAGGGCGATTCATGGTGCCACTATGGTGTTAATTCACTGCTGCTGAAGTATGTGAAGCTCTTGCTATGGCAATTCTGAGTGTGATTAAGAAAAAGACTACACCAAACAGAAGAAATCTCAGCAGCTTGAGTTTAAATTGTTTCCCTCTATATGGGTGCACTTAGAATAATTGGATATTTGGAAAATTGCAAGTTAATGGACGAGCCATTTTGGAGCAACTTGCAAACCCCAGTGTTTCCCATAGCAGCTTGATCGCCTTTGGTTCATACAAAACACAGATTTACCACAATATCTCGGCTGGTCTTTACAGACAGTGCTCTGAAAAATAACAGCTTTGACAGCATTGTCCTGTTCTTTGACAACACGCCATAAATGGACTTTACAAACTATCCCTCGAGGAGAGAAGGCATTGGCTAGGTCCAGGATAGCTTTTAAGCGCTAGCAGCTCTCAGCACATCTAATGAACACCCACCATGTGTCTCATTTTCCGAATGCCCATTGACCTTTTACCAGGCAATTAGCTTAAATGCAAACTTTTGGCATTTAAACTGTGGGGAGGAGTCGTATCTGGCCAGTGTGGAAGATCACGGACCACTGGCAGCACTGTCTAATGTGTAAAATATGCACACCATGCAACATTTTGCTGAGAAAGATTATAATTTTTTGTACTTTACAGTATTCGCTGAAAAACAGTGTTTAAGACAAACCTTGTTCAGCCCAAAATGAGGTCACCCCAGTGTGGATGTACATCCCGGTGCATGTAGCACCTGCTGATTTTTCTGTACGCTGGTTTCTTTTCTGTAGACTCCACGATTTGGCCACGATTTGATTAAAAGTGTGCATGAATGACATGTGGGACAAAGGTTCAAATAAACACACTGAACTTGAGTCCACGGTGCTCAACCCACCTCGCGTAAAAAAAGAACTGAAGGAAAATGCGCACCAATCTCCAGGTAGACATCAAAAGGACAGATGGGGGGGGAGCAGCACGCTTTACACTCTGATGCAATCGTTTTATCTTCACCTCTTCCACACATTTTCATAGTGCCATATGCACTGTGTGTAAGACAGGTATCGGTTGTGAGCACGTGCTTCAAATCATCAAGCTCACGAGGAAACACCACAGAGAGATTGTTCAGGCTTCTGATGCCCATATGTCCACGTCCTAGGAATCAGCACATTTTTAAAACAAGTGAATGCATACGGTCGAATTAGATAAAGCAGTAAGTCTGCAGAAGAAGACAAAAAAAAAACCTCCTGGCGATTTATTCAATATCTAAGATTAGATTTTCACGTGCCTTTAAAATTGAGATTCACTAATGCTATTTTTATGGAGATGGATGCACATATTTATATAAACCCTTTTGAAGAATTACTGCTTGAATGTTTTTCAACCTCTTGTTTTCATCAGTCCGTTACGTTTCTTTTTCTTTTGTATTTGCTTCCTGAAATGTGGATATTGCGTAGTCGGAGGTCCGTCTTGAATTAATGATGATCGCCCTGTTAGCTCGCAGATTTGAATCACTCATGCTTACGTTTGTTGTCCTATGAAAAACCAACTATTCTTTTTTTGATTCACCCCATTTTGAGTCTTGGAGATGCATGGTTTTCACAGGACGGTGACAACAGATGATTTTTTCAGTTTTGACACTGAGAAGGAAAAAATATATATATTCATAGAACTCAAAGTAACAAGATAGCATCCAAGCAAAAGAAAAAAACATGCATCTCAAGTCCTCTTTGCTCTGCTGAGTTTAACCAGTTTTTGACAAAATGTACAAGGAGAGGTCTGTACTCATGAAATTGGTGCACAGCCTCAAATGTTTTTATTTTTTTTATTTTCTCTCATTCGTCAGGACAGGGGAAATAATGTAGCACAAATATTTCAGCTTGCAGTCTAAGGCATCTTCAGTTTGCTTTTATACTGAGAAGGTCTCTGGCCACTTTCTCAAATTAATCCTGACTGAAATATTTACCAGCTAGATTTGCCAATATACTCGAGGCCCAATATGCCGCCCAACACTGGCTGATTAAGAACAACCATATATGACGTGCAGTCTGACTGGCCTACTGACTAATTTAACCTGACTTCAGGATCTTTTTGAGACAGTTGTCTCAGAGACAACAAACAACTTTTACTTGGAGAGGGTGTTATTGAAGAATGACATACAGCACCTTCTCTACCTTACTCACCAGCTTTTCTTTTATTAATTTATCCGTCTCAGGTTGTGCAATTTCAAAAAATATTCTTTTGGGAAACTTTTTGACGTTTTGCTTCATCTCTCTGTTACTAAATTCCTGTGTCAGAGATTGCTGCAAAAAATAACAGTACAATAGAAACGTCAGTGGGTTAGAGTCACAAACTGGGCCCAGTTTAAGGAAATAAGAGTACTGAATATTAGTGAAATATAGAAAATCTACAAAACATAAAATTCTATATCGTAGGCAAGTGGACATCAGAACTTCGGAAGCCTCTTGGATGAGAGGTGAAATGACTTTGTGAAACTGAAACAAGTCCAGTTGCCTACGATATAGCAATTAGAATTATCATGATCGGGATGACTGAGAATCTTTATCAACAAAACAAGGTAAGACAAGTTGAGATTACATTTTCAGTTATCTTATGACAGTGCTGTCCTTTTTAACTCTGGTGAGGTTAAGGCACAAAGATCACTTGCTTTACGGTTCAGAAAAGAGCAGGATTTGGCTTAAAACATCTGTGTCGGTTGCCACACGGCGGGAATGTCCCGAGGTCTCCTTATGAATATCTAGTTGTGTCACACCTACAAATGTTGAAACGCCGTCTTGAACAGCCGTCACTGACTTGGCAGCCTTCTCTGCTGTAACTGTAACCAAATATACGGTCCAGCATGGTACATTGCCGTTGACATGTACAAATGTCAACATATTGTAATCCTAAAATTTCACCCTGTCTGGACTGTACAGACAAGTGATCCGCCTTTCGGACATTATAAACTCTTAGTTCTAATTATCTTGGTCCAACGGTTAGAGGTGGAACAAAAAATCCTCCAAGTACAATGCTGCAACCCCTCCATCTTTGGGAAATGAATAAACTCATAAAAACCCTAATCTAGACTAGCTATTTTAATTGCTTATGAATTAAATAAGGGGGATCATATTAGTATGCAGCACCATGTGAGTTACAAGAAGGATGCAGTAATAGAAAACCCACTCCATTTCATTCTTCTAATTAAACTTTTAATCATGCCTTTTTTTTTCACTCCCACTTTTATTTTTTCGCTCCGAACCTCAGCACTTTATCTACCTTGAGGCGTAATTGTAAGTGCAAAACTTTGTTACAGAATGTACACAAGGAAACGATTACAAAACCTGTAGCCAAACATTTCACTGCTCTGTGAGTGATTCGCTCTCGAATGCTCCGAGACGGCACTGTGCTTTAAATTAACAATGCGAGAAAGAGGCGGGTTAGTGGATTTAAAGTTGCGGTCAAATTTCTCCTGGAGACACTTTGGGCTTTAGTCTTTCTGAAATAACAGAATTTCTTTCAAAGGAAATGGTTTTTTTTTTTTTCCTTTTTCCTCCCTCTTTCTCACCCCCGTGGTCCGCTCTTTGTGATGCTGGCGGGGCTGCGAGCTACAGATAACACAATGCGGATATGACACTCCCCGGATATTCCCTCTGCTTTCACTTAGATTTAGATTAGAACGCTGTAGTGGTCTCTGACATCAAGGGGGGAGCTACCTATCAAAGCCGAAACTCAGTCCCCTTCTCTCCCACAGTTATTTGCTTTGTAAAAATGTTTGGCAAATTAACCAACACCTTCTGCTGTCTCCCCCATATTTTCAATCACCAACCACCAGAATTAGAGATGGCACTGGAATGATTTTTTATTTTTTTCCCGCATTAGATTTCATGCATGACTTAGCGAAGCTTTGATCTATCACACATGGAAACTTTGTGTTGCTTAAACTTAATGTGACTGCGGGGGGTTCTGGGTTTTTTTTTTCTTCTTTTGGCATGTTTAGCGCCTGAGTGCACATACACGGCTACATTAGCAGCTAATTACAGCACAAGCAGGCATCGGGATGTGTTATTAGCAGGGAGAGTATTTGTGGAAATGCAAGAGGAACTCATTGATCCCGACCCAGCCTGTCACCCAACATGAATCACGGCATAACCTTACACATACTCACGTGTCCGAACATGATATAATCGACCCTTTTTCGAACTACAAATTATCTGCTGGGCCTAAGACGGAAAAGCCATCGGTGTGAACCCGCTGTTAAATTTTTAATGTCTCCTGTGATTCATTGGAACATCGACAATTTTTTTTTTACAACATGTCGGTTTGTTTACTTTCTCAAGTTCAATCTGAAGGAAAAGATCCACACTGTTTAGTGTCGCTGCAACTGGGATTTAAATACACTTTTGTTCTCTCCACATTAATTTGTTCCCTGATTGTTTGTCCTCTCTCCAGGCTAAAGCTTAGAAACCTGATGATATTGTTTTTTTGGCTGGATTCTCCGCTTTTTCTGCCTCTGCTGGGATGTAGAAGTAAAAATAGTTTATTAAGGGATAAGAGTTAAGTGAAAGAGGGAATTAGCGTGCGGTGGTTAAATGGTCAGAATTTTCATTACTTACTGAAAGTCTTCTTACACAGTGTGTTTGAGGTAGTGTTTTTTTTTTATGTCCTAATTTCCTGCCATCTGTTGGTATTTATCATTGATTACCTTTTTTATGAATTGGTGGTATTTTTTTTAAATTTTTTTTCCAAAGGCAGCAAAGCGGGGACTTTCGGTATATTAGGAAGAAGATGGGAATATTTATGTAATTTGATGTCCCACACAAAAAGAGAAAACAGCAACGGTACTGTGGGGTTGAAAAATAGCAAATTGGATACATATATTAACTAGGCCAAAGGAAGATACAAGGCCCTGGAACCCTCGACAAGCCATTACCTTGCAAGGACGCAATCACCTCCAGTATGGCCGTCATAAATTAGCACCAAAACAAAAGCAGACTCATTTGCTTTCTCTCAATCCCCCGCTGCATGCTTTTCTCTCCTTTTTTCCCTTCTCTCCTTTTCATCGTTTTTCCTCAACAGCCTATCTTGGAAGAGCCATGAGCCTATCTTGGAAGATTTATGAATATGTTAGAATAGCCTGAGCCAACAGTTTTCAAAGTGGTGAAGTGAAAATAAATTAAACCAGCCCTGTAGGCAAGTCGTGCAGTGAGTGATGAATTAGATACTCATTGCTCTGTCGCTCGATGCCTGTCCCTCTTTTCTTTTTTTCGAGTGAAAACGCTGCAAACACTGTGGGGAAGACAAACAAACATACAAATCAATTAAGTTGTTTTTGATGACAGACTCGTTGAGAAATTGATTTAGACAGTAAAGTATATCAGTAAACACAATGTCCTTGGTTACCAGTGAATAATTTACTGAAGGGAAATCTTCGGTGCAAAAAACGCGTAGAGCAAATGTTGGACGAGCACAACAATAAACAGACGGAGGCATTTTCATCAGCTTCCACTTCTTTACAACTTCACTTGTGCTCCTTCTTGCCCTGCATCTTTCACTTTACACACAGATAGTTGGGTCTTAAAATGTCCGTCTTCTTTTCCTCTCTGAAACCTGGACACAAACCAAAACCAAAAAAGTATTTATTTGATGACAGAATTGCTGATAAAAAAGCTTGTTCCACGTTATTTTGACTGAGAATTCATGGGGTTACTAGGGCAGCTGTATATCTGATGGTTTTTCACAGATGTGGTCTTAAGGAAGCGACTCTCAGACAGGCCTGTGCATTCGACGAGGTAACTGTTCCCTTTATGAGCACATGTGTCCTTTTGCCCAGAGAACTGATAACGCAGGATCATTTCCATCAAGATGGATGGCTGTGCACATTTTTTCACTCCTCTCTAACATGCTGAAACCCAGGAACCTGATGAAATCTTTCCATGTTAACCTGGAGGTCAGCTTTCAATTGGAAGTGGTCAATCAAGGGTGAGTTTCCATTTGGGCCAGCATGACCATAAATCTCCCCCCCCCCCCTTACTCGCCCTTGCCAGCTACAGGCTGCCATTTCAGCAAGTGCCATGGTCTTTTTTCTCCCTCTGACAGACTGAGTTTCATCTATTGATTGGGGGCGGCTTGACTTTATTCTTCTTCTGTATTTAGAAGGGACTTTGCAGTATTGAGCCGTTTTACAAACAGTGTGTAACACTATGAGAACCAGCTTAAGATTTCGGCCTTGATACAGTTTGAACGGAACCCATTCAATGAAAACTTAAATGTAAGAGAACACGACTATTATTAAGAAAAACCCTCTCCACAATAAGTTCACCAAAAATTGTACACAAGGTCAGTCCAACTCAATGAGAAACTCCTTGTACAGCTGAAATGTGAGAAAAAAGCCAAAATGGAATAAACTCCATTGAAATGTGCAAAAATCAATAATGTAATTTGTCTCATTGAATTGTTCAAATGCCAAAAATGGAATTTGTCTCATTGAAATGTCCAAGTAAAGGTCCTCCCCTTTTAAAATGCAAATATATAAATCATGAACTACACTGCACTGCAAAAAGAAAAAACCCAAAAAGGATTCAAGCCAAACAACGTGGAAGTGGGGATCGATTGCCCAGCCTTGAATTGATCTTCAGCTCCTCTGCTCAGTAGTTATAGCCCTCTCCTCTCCCTGAGATCCTTTAACATCCACAAAGCTCCCTCGCCATTGAAACTACCACTAAAGAGCTAAATGTCTTTACTTTTCTTTATTGTTAACTCCAAAAGGCTTGAAGAACATCCATCTCCCTCTGAAAACCTCTTGCCTCCCCCCAAAAACGTTCCATCTTTTGTTCTCTCGACCATGCCCCCCTCCCCCATAATTCCACACAGATCGCCTTGACCAGTGTTGGCTATTAGGCAGTCGAGGAAAACCAGATGTGACAAGGACAGAGCGCACCAGTCGTTTAAACTGCAAGCGATTCCAGTATTAAACCGTTCATGTGATATACACTTTCCTCTGACACTCGTGGCTCTGTCACAACACGTTAAATTGACGGTTAAAATGTGTGCATGCATAATAGGGGTGGTGTGTGCAGAAATGTGTTATATTGTAATTAAAGACATAATATTATTGTACTGAACTGAATAAATGGTTCACAGACTCACAAAATGTAACACATACTTGATCTTAAAAAAGCTGTTAAAATCCTTAAGTGTTTATGTTACAGTCAACACACTGTCCTTTATATATTTGTCATTTAAGTGACATCATACCAATTAAAAGGTGTAATTGATAAATAAGCAACCCACAAAAGCGTGTGTGCTTTGCCTCTCACTTTCAACAGTTTGTTTCTGAAAGAGCAGATTGTTTCATTTTGAGCAAACTGTGAAGCAAATGTGCGCCTCCCAATACAGACAGATTAGCATTATTTCTGCATTTAAGGATGCTGGATGTAATTTCCGTGATAAATCTCGGCTTTTGATCTCAGACGTGCACACGGCACATCTTGACACTTTGAGGGCAGTTGTGTCTTTTGTAGCTGAAATAGAAATGTCAGCGCTTGTCATACGTCTCTCCTCCCCCTCTCCGGGGTTCTTGTAAAACATGTGATTTCTGCAAGAGCATGCAAAGGGCGTGCACGCGCGCTCATGCACGAGTCCATGTGTGTGCGTGTGTGTGTGCGTGCGCGCACGCGAACGTGTGACACAAGCGCAGCGCCTCACCAGCCGAGGCCCCACTGCCACTGCTGTGCGGGGACACATGGCAGCGCGCTACGGAACAGCTTGAACAGCGCCGCGGAAGTGCACACGCAGCCAACGGCGACCGCATCGCATATTCCGAGCTAGTATTCAGTGTGTTTGAGAGCAGTCTTCTAATTCAAATAAAATATACTTCAATCAGCTGGCATACGCTCACACTCTGAGGGTATCTTTCCTAAAAAAAAAAAAAAANAAAAAAAAGAAAGAAAAATCAAAAATACAAAATTGCCTCTGCCCCACTGTGATCTTCCACACAGCAAAAGGAGAAGAAAGTAATCACTAACTTACTTTCGCTCTGACTCGACGTGTGCGTCCGAGTCCAGTGTGCGGCACAACTGGCAATAACTCAGCACCATGGAGAGCTCAGCTACCTCTCCAGACTGCCGGCCCTCCTCAATCCAGCAATTGCTTCAACATGCAATTTCAGATCCCCCCCCTCTTCCTTTTTTTCCAGGCAGTAGCTCTGAATGCCAAAACCATTTTTAAATGTAATTTATGCTTTTACAGTGATTACTGCACCTGCATCCTACCCTTTCCTCTTGTGTTAACAATATGAATAAGTGGGTTTTTCTTCAAAGCGAACACTATAGATATTGTGTAAAGCGCGTTTGGTTCCGCAGGTACTTCTGTTCCACGCAGATAGAGCACGTATGCGTATGCAGCCACTTGTATGTTAATATGTTCTAGGAAATGGGATTTGCCGCATCTCTTGTTGTTCTGCCGCTTCAAATATATGCGTGCAACTGGAAGAAAAAAAAAAAACTTAACTCGCCATTCCAGGAAGAAAAAAAAAA
>CAEMYA010000179.1:9815838-9884561 GCA_903131615.1 Diplodus sargus | reverse complement strand
GTTACAGGCCATTAAAATTCAGTGGTTTTCCAATGTGGCCTTGCAGACGTTATTTATAATACATTCACTTATTTATTGTTTTGCTTTGTGCACACTGTATGGACAGAGAGAGAGAGGGACCTTGTCAACATAGAACCCATCCGTCGCCCTCATCGTCACACAACAGACCACGAACTGCCACGTAGAGTAACCCTGCACTAAGATTCACCATGCGCACAAACACTCTCCTCGCGCAAACGAGCAGCTCTGTCCGGCACGCGCGCGCGCATGCACACACACACACACACACACACACAGAGTGCAACGTTATATTGTACTTGTACGGTTGGCAATGATTTAATTCACACAACAGATTTTGGTGCAGCATGTGCAACATGTAGACTTATGATGTACTATAGACTAATTAACAGACTGATTAAAATAGAGCAGCAGCGCTGTGTCTCCTTCAGTGTGCAGAGGAACTTATGAGTTAGTGAGGCGCAGCTGTGTGGCGAGTGTGACAGAGGAGAGGGGCAAACTGGCATTGCTTCGCAGAGGACAAGGGTTGGTGGAGTGTAATTTCATATTAAATTGATAGAAACGGTATTTTCTCAAACTATATCTTGTTTGAAAATACATTGATATATCTTAAGAAGTCAATAAAGTACCCCGCCCTGGTTCCCTCACAATATTGTTCCACTATTCCTGATCCATAGCAACAGTTAGCATGCTCACTTGTGAAATACTGTCAGTTTGCAGATACCACTGAGAGGAGAGATGATGTGACACTTTGCGTTATGCATTTATTGCTCATTACTCCTCTCAGAAAGCCGAGTGTTGACAGTATCCAGCCGCTGGCTGTGAGGTACTATATCAGATATGACAGACGTGTTACCAATACACCACAGGAGTTCAGCATTAGAATACCTTTAATACAATACTCAGCCGGCACAACAATGTCGATTCACTTGTTTTGGTCTATTTGTTTTGTTTTTCTCTTCTTTTATGAGAGGCAGATTCCATTCTCCTGATCCGATGACGTAGGATTGAGCAATGATGTATGTCATTTGAACACCAGGGCTGTTTGATACCCCATTACAAACTCCAAATACGAATGTTTGAATTCGTGAAAACAAACAGCATCCATTCCAACATGTTTTCATTTAATTTCCTGTGGCGAATCTAAGCCGAGCCATTGCTTGAGATGAAAGCAAATAAGGCAAAATAAAACTTGCCACATGATGCACTGAAATAGCTTATTGAGGGAGGCAGTTATGTGATAGAACATATTTTATTTCTGCCTCAGACTGGATATTTCAGCAGTTATTGCGAATAAATTCAAAGGAGGGATCATTATGATAGTGCCTGTGTCCAATGGAATAATGAATAGCCAATAAAAAAATAATGGGAATAGTTTTCTATATGAGGCACCTGCGAGAGCGGTCTCTTTTGAATGCTATTTCAAATGTGCCGAGATGTTTGTTTTTTTTGTTTTTTAAACAAAGAAATACATGTTGTGTATTCTGCACAATACTGAATCATTGTGTCCCATCCAGGTTAACTGTGACTGAGAAATCATTTGTGATATTTGTAAACTTTCAAACCTTCCTCATGTAGGATTATCCTGCTGCCAATTTAATACAACTTTAATACAAGAAATACTACTAACAGCCCTGTGAAGAATATTTTCCATCGTGATTGCCTCAGATTTGATCAAACCCACCAACTACACTTGGACTCTGCAAAAAGCAAAACATCAAATGTCAGAATAGACTGTTAGAAGGCAAATACAGTAGACTAGAAATTACATTTTAAATTACTTACTTTAAATCCTGCATATTGTCTGTGTCTCTTAGATTTTATGTACAGTGCACTAGTTCATGTTTCCATTCTTGTTACGTTTGAATCTTTCTAGTTCTTAAAGAATCAAGAATCAGTTCCTGACCATGTGCACAGTCCCTCTCATGTCTGTCAAGTAAAATGCATGTACACTCTCTCACTGAAAGTTATGGCTCGACACCCACAAACAAGCTGTGTTTCAGTAGGTCAGCTAGCTAATGGACGCATATTAAGCAACGGCCAGAGCAGCTACAGACTGGTTAGCTTGCCCTGCTGTGACTTGGTATAATAACATCGACACACTGACACATCTCTACTTGGTAACTCCTTCAGGGATCTTCATTCTGGAATAGACAACAAACACAAGCTCGAGGAAGCAAACATGATACACCCATCTCTCTAAAGACACTCGAGGGCCAAACTGCAATATGACAGGGAGGCAATGGAAAATTCTATAAAGTCAGAAATGCAGCGCCTGTGCCAGGAGATTAAGACTCTTTCATCCTTTGGGAAGAGGCAAAAGAAGACGTCAGCACACTAGCGCATATAAGAACACAAGCTCAAGAAATAGCTACTCCAGACAAGGCATATAAGTCTACAGTTGAACAAACAAATGGGAAAATCAATAAGTGACATGAACTGAGTTGCAGCATTGGAAAAGACGGCGCAAATTCATGGCAAGAGTACAAGAAAATACATGAAAAATGCACAGGTCAGGAGAATTTAAGCCAAAGAAAAAATCATTGTTGAGGGTTGCCAAACTCCTGCGTGTTTGGCGTGAGACAGGAGCTCTCAGACCCTTTTTCCTGCTGTTATGCCATAAACAAATATCATGCCAAACACCAACCAAAACATACAACCAAGGTGTGGCATTTTCTGTTGAGTTGAAATGCTTGCTGAGCACATTCAAAGCCATATTGACCACACAAATCTACAATCAGCAATAACACTCACAGGACACTCTAAGTGGATAATTCAGAGACGTATTATCTTACACAGTACTAATTATAAAACAGCACAGAGGGTGAGAAATGAAACTCACGGACAGAAAATATTGAAATTAGATCAGTGGTATTTAGTTTCTCCTTTACCAGATTTAATACAAAGAGAATACATCCTCTCCAGACTGAATGCAATCTTCTTTCATCCAATGAGACAAGCAACCTTCTTCCTAATACTGAACCTACATTCTGCCAATGAGCGAGTTGGCAAAATTAAAGAATTCTACAGAGAAAGGCTGCAATCCTGATTAACTTATCTATAAGAGATTAAGAAGTCCTTTTAAATTAAGTTATATCCTTAACAACCCATTAAGGATTCATGGTTATCTTATTTCTTTTGAGGACTCCCCTCCCTACAGTAAAGAAGCATGTTGCCTTTTACCCTTACCTTATTACTTTAAATCAAATAGACTTTATGAGAACATAGCAATTGTTAATATTCCAATATTATGTATACTGCCAGCCCACATATTTTTTATCCTTGCTAAAGTTTAAATTTTACTCATCAGTACATTCTTTAGGCGCTTTATCCAGCTGTTCTCCTAGTGACAGAGTATCTCCTTGCCCTTCTCATCTGCTGCTTGTTACCTTTGTTCACGCAGTGTCTCTAGATGCTGACAATTTATTGTTATACATTACATTTTCAAAAGCTTGCTATGCTATTAAATGTCCAACAGGATAGTAAAAAGTTAAGGCCCGATCTACCGACCCAAAAGCATTGATATTTGACAAGCTGGGAATGAGACTCAACTATCAACTCTCTAACAAATTGGACCTTTAAGTAGTGCCAGTATTTATAAGCTTTACTGTGATTGCATCACATGAAATCCACTATCTCACATCCTGCTAGCTACCTTGAGCAATTTCAAGCCATTTTAAATATATAGGTGTTACTATTACTCAAATCTCTCTGATTTATGGAGCTCTTACTTGTGATAGGTATGCTAAACACCCCATTTACCTTGGTGGTTAAATTACTATTTTAAAGATGAATATAGAATTATTTTTCATTCATTCATTGTACATTTATTCTAACAATTATTGCTAATACAGCATGACTATAACAGACTACTGCACTCAAAGGAAAGGGGAGTGTGGAATAAACTGGGACTCTAGATGAAAAATGTAATCATGTAATAGCAAAATGTAGGGTTTTTGAGGAGCATATGAATAGCTGGCACACAATACTGAAATTACCTTCACATCACAAGCTCCTTTAATTTTCAGCCATTCAACAACAACTGAATATGTTGACGTTATGTTTTGTAAAGGTGATTGTGTTGGGTAGTCTTGAGTATGTATTCTTCAAATTGATGCTTACATTTCCTAAAAAGCAAGCCTCAACAGCCTAAATAATTGGGAGAATGAGTGCAAATATGGGATCATGAAAATTTTAGCACACCTTCACTGTAACCCATCCTTGACTTGAGGCCAAAGTTAGTGGAATCAAGCCATGTGCTTCCATTGTCCTCCATAGGTGATCTGTTCTGCGCTCAATTTGGGTATAGCTTGGGGGCTTTCTGGCCTGCTGAGAATGCAATGTCATCCATCATAGTTAATGCTTAGGTTCATTAACATGTCAAACTAACCTTGACCAGCCCTTCTCTCTAGGAAGAATCAGGATTCAGAATTCACCTCCTAGAGACAGGAAAGAAGTTCCAGTCCTGTCAAGATGACAAGGAAAGATGCCTGAGGGGAAACAAAAAAGAGACAAGATAAGAATAGCAAGTAATGCCTTCCACCTCAGGGAAATAACGCAACTGCAACCCCATGAAGGGAAGAAATTATCCTATTAACTGGCCATCCTGACTAGACGGATGGATGAATGGATGGATTCATTGATTTATTTGAAATATTTTTTAATACCATTCGGCCATTGTGTTCATTCATTTTGGAGAGGCTAAGTCAACTTGCGAAGACTTGAAGCACTTGAAGCGACTATAAAGGCACAGTCATCCATCTTAGTTAACTTAATGATGGGTTTATTTTTATCACTTAATGTGTGCTGCACCAGTGAGAAGTGTAGCAGTGGAAAAAGGTCAAACACTTTGAAAAGTTTTCCAAAGGTTTCAAGTGTATTACTAGACAGGTAAAAGATAATTCAGTACATACATACATAATTAAAACATGATGTCCACAGTTATAGATTGCCTCTCACAGTGAGGTTCAAGTCTCTGCAAGGTGATTATCACAATGCACAGACATAAATGAAAGCTAAAGGTCCTCTAGAAAATGTAAAAAAAACAAAGTGCACCATGTAATTGGCTTAAAAACAGTGCTGATATGAGAAGGCTTTAAACTTTCTTTCTGACCACTGTTAATGCTTCTGTCCTGATGTCTCTCTTCTCTCTCTCTCTAGGTCTGTGATGCAGTGGCTCAACAGAGTTCAGTCCTTCCTCTACTGTAATGAGAACGGGTTCTGGGGGACCTTCCTGGAGAGCCAAAGGACATGCGTGTGCCACACGGGTGTCACCCTATGCCAGCGACCGATCCCATGTGTCATAGGGGGCAACAACAGCTGTGCCATGTGCAGCCTGGCCAACATCTCACAATGTGGCTCCTGCAACAAGGGCTACAAGTTGTACCGTGGTCGCTGTGAGCCCCAGAATGTGGACTCAGAACGGAGTGAGCAGTTCATCAGCTTTGAAACTGATCTGGACTTTCAGGACCTGGAACTCAAATACCTGTTGCAGAAAATGGATTCACGACTGTACATTCACACTACTTTCATCAGTAATGAGATCCGACTAGAGACCTTCTTTGACCCCCGATGGCGTAAGCGCATGTCCCTGACCCTCAAAAGTAACAAGAACCGGATGGACTACCTACACATGATCATTGGACTGTCAATGAAGATCTGCCAGATGAGAAACAGCAGCATTGACCCCATGTTCTTTGTTTATGTCAACCCATTCAGTGGTAGCCACTCGGAAGGCTGGAGCATGCCATTTGGGGAACACGGTTACCCACGCTGGGAGAAAGTACGACTGCAGAACTCGCAGTGCTTCAACTGGACTCTCCTGCTGGGCAACCGGTGGAAGACCTTCTTTGAAACGGTGCACATCTACCTGCGAAGCCGGGCCAAGATCCCAACTGGCCTGCGCAATGACACGGGACAGGGCCCAGTGGATCTTGCAGACCCTAACAAGCGCCAGATCTACATAAAAATATCTGATATCCAAGTGTTCGGCTACAGCCTGCGCTTTAATGCCGACCTGCTCCGCAGTGCTGTGCAGCAGGTGAACCAGTCGTACACACAAGGAACTCAGTTCTACTCATCCTCATCTGTTATGCTCCTGTTACTGGACATTAGGGATCGGATTAACCGCCTTGCGCCTCCATCTGCACCCGGCAAACCCCAGCTGGACCTCTTCTCATGTATGCTAAAGCATAGGCTCAAGCTCAACAACAGCGAGATGATTCGAGTAAATCATGCCTTGGACATGTACAGCACAGAGATACTAAAACAATCAGATCACCTGACTGCTAAACTCTGTTGAATATAGTGACATAAGGACAGCAAACAGAAACACCCAACAAATGAACTATGAGGGGGATATTAATCTTAATTTTGTTTTTCTCTTTTTCATTTTTGGACCTTTTCTGCCTTTTGATGTAATATTAACTTTGTAAGCATAATTCTTAAAGAGAAAAAGGAAAAAGGCAGCGATGAAAAGCATTTCAGGCAGATAAAGAAGATTAATGGAATCACTATAAGGACTGTATCATATTTGTCCCAGCATGTCTGTCATTCCCTAAAAGAACTTAAAAGAGAGAGTGAGAAAAAAAAAAAGAAAAAACAAAAAAAAAAGAAAAAGAAATATTAAATCTATGTACTGGTGAAAAAGAGGCCTTGATTTTACTCCGAGGGATCAAAAAGGTTGTATCTGAAACTGCCATTCTTTACTGAGAAAAAAACATTTTTAAAGGAATAATGACATAATACAAGGGCAGACCAGATATCCTTTTATTTCAGCTAATGTGCAAAATATTTCAGACATAATGGACGGTTTAATAATAAAAATGTTTATACATTGTAAGGATTAAATAGCCCTAGTGAGCGAGTAGTCAACACATTACTTATAGGCTCTTTATTACATTTCAAACCCACAGCGAATCTGCATTTGCTCTGTGAGTTATGAGGCACTCTGTCATTGTTCTGACACGTAAGGCACACAGCAGGGCGGTAATGGATAGTCATGTCAAATAACAAAAAGCCAGCTGTTTATATATACATATACAGTATATGTGGGTGAATGTGTGTGTATGTGTGCGTGCGCGTGTGCAAGTGTGCGTACACCTTTTTTTGGCTTGATGCTTATTGCTGTTCGTTAATTGAATGTGTCATTTTGAGATTGACTCCAGTCTAAGCTAAAATCTTGCATTTGGAGCGCTTCTTCCCGTGTTTGAAATTCAAGCTGTGTTTTTTCACAAGGCAGTACCTCCTGGTGCGTGAGTGCAATATTGTGGTCTGAAGATTTAACAATCAATGCTATTTTGTACAGCTTTGCAAAATGTACATGTTGTGACTGCTGATTTGTGGAGCTTTTCAGCACCAAGAGCAAAGTGTAAACATTCATCGTTCAGGCACATTTGCAAGACAACCTAAAGCCATACACTTCCCCCGAGGTAGACATAACGGTAAGACATAACGTTTCATCCCCGTATCACGAAGTACTCACTTCATAACATGGAAAAAAAGTGTTCCATTTGTATGTTTTTATTTTATTCTCTCGGTTTTTAGATAAGAGCACAGCAAAAAAGACGGACGACAAGAGAAGGCATATTATGTTGGATAAGAATCGTGTTGTAAAGCCATTGAAATTTCTCTGTTGTGCCACAGGAAAAAAAAAAAGAACAAAAAAAAAAAAGAAATGGTTATATTAAAGCTTAAAATACCTTTTTCGGCAGTGTTTAATCTGTAAGCTTTCTACGACCAAATGTAAAGAGTTTTTCTTTCCAGATATGAAATCTAACCTTGTTTATGTGTATGTTGCTGGTGGAAACATCAACAGAGCTGCAACTTTTTTTTTTTTTTCTTCTTTTTTAACACTCAGTCGTCAAATTGAGACATGAAACACTACCTATGTATTGTTGGTCACACTTTATTTGGGTAATTTGATGCTGAAACATTACTATTGCTGATGACATAATTTTTTGTAGGTCCAGTCCATTATGTGCATGTTTGTTAACGACAACAAAGGCAAGGTCGCTCATGTCATACAACCTAGCAGTTCTAGCTGTAGATGGGTGTGAACTTAAAAAAAAAAAAACAAGATAGGGACTTAATTTTTGCTGCCATGGCGTCCATAACTCTGGATAAACCTTCATCCCAGTGTCAAAGCTGCCAGCCCAGTTGAAAGCTTTTAGAAAAACATCTAAAAACTTTTTCTGTTTTTTTCTTTTATTATGTGTGTTCTCTTTGTATAGTTATAGCTAGTTGGTTTGTCATTTTACATTTAATTTTGTGTTCTGTACTTGTTATTTGAGACTAGTCCAGCTGTAAGAAGTATGTAATATATCTAGGAACAACCATGGTAGGTTGTGACCCGGATGTGGGTGGGAACAACAATGAAAAAAATAGAAAAGCAGGTTTGGAACTTCATGACCAATCCACCACCTCTTGACAGCAGAGGTCAAATTTGGGGGCGATTTGGTCAAGAAATAGCAGCATAACAAACCTGGTTCTGATGTTAAGGACACAATTTTCCGCTGCGGATTTGTCTTCATCCACAATCACAACTTAAATAGTTGTCTCTAGATATGCATTTTGTCATGATTGAGGCACACAGAGTCATGTCTGGCTATGTGTAATGGATTATCCTCATGTATTATTTTACTGTTTCAGTCTTTCTGTGAAGCACTTGAGAGGTGCTTGGTAATTTCACTTAGTAACTACAATGTTTCAATCCAAGTCGTATCGGTTTCAGGCAATTCAGTAGTCTGCAAAATAGCTGACCAGTTTCCAAAGTATGGGTTTTGTGCAAATGTGGCGGTCCATTCAGGAAAAAAAAAACAAAAAAAAAACACAGGCTTAGATTCCACCAGGCACAGCTGTGTCCAGTTCAAGTTCTGGCATAAACACAAATTTTGTTCCGTCCACTGCATGGCTTCATACCACATTGGAAGCGTTTCAGAAGCGGAGCATTTTTGCCTGCCAGATTTTTATGGACCTGCTCAGATTTGTTTTTGATTTAGTCATTTTTTTCATTAAATTTTGTCCTGCTATCATGGGTAAGTAGGCCATGAAGTTAAATGCTTTCTTTTGTTTTTGGCTGTTTTCATGTGATATATGATCGGGAGTCGATGCAGAGAGTTTTATTTTTTAAATTTACCAGATCCTCTATGCCATTCCTGTGCCTGAATTTCTACTTGGCTTGATCTGCTCTGTTAAAGGTCTAATTTGTAAGAATTTGCAAGTTGCAAAATACCAATGCTTTGTACGGGTGAGTTGGGAATTAGACTCTAAAATCTTTCAAAAACGTTTAAACTAATTGGGCCTTGATGGAGAAGAGGAAGATCGACACGATCTCCATCGAAAACAAAGACACACAATTAAAGCGGGGGCAGATCAGACAGCCGCTTCTGAGATGCTTCGGCTGTGTCTGGTGGAATCCCAAGCATTGCAGAGAACGGCCACGGTCAGACGCGTTCGCAGCCGGAACGCGACGCTGCCGAGTCCGGTGGAATCAAGCAGTAAGGCTCAGGTTGTCAAGCTCAGCTCTACGTTTGTCCAATAATCTCACAGTAGAATATTTTGATCAGTGTATATCTTTATCAGGTTACGAGCATCCGTAAAAGGTGTCTCTTGCGAGTAAGCAGCTTGCATAGGTTAAGATCAGCAGCAAGGAGAAAGAGGGTTTCTGGATCACTGGATGTCAGTGCAGTGTACTCAAAGAGCCATGGTACTGCAATGGTTTATCAAGCTCAGTTATCACTTTCAAGGCCGTTAGCATGCTAATGTGTGTATGCTATTGTTAACATAGTAGACTAGAGCTGATTTTGACAAACTAAGCATTCAGTCATGAGATGGCCACAAGACTGGAATCAATACAAATGCAGTAAGTAGGGGACTTCTGAGATTGTTGAGCTTCACCATTGGACTATCCAAATGAATTGTTTGATTATTATTATTATTATTAATATGATTATTATTATTATTATTAAGTGCCTGTTATCTATCCCTTTAACACATTTAGCTGGAGAAAACCTTTAGATGTTACACAGAGGAGTGACACAGAATTAGCTAGAATTTAAGACCATTAAATGTCGATCAAATATACACTTTTCATCTCCTCCCGAGAAAACTACGCCTTTCGAGGAGGTTTGTGCATGTTGGGGGGGGGAACGACCACCAGACAAGAGACAAAGGACGACTTGAAGAAAATGGTGGATATTTTATTTTTGTCCCCTGTTGTACAGTAAATCTGTAAATATTAACTCTGCTACGGTAACAATATTATGAAATATAACAGCATTGAAAGGGAATACAAAGACTACTTCATTAAACGCCCTCTATTTGAGTACATTGGCACAAAGTACAGGGCACCCATGTCTTATGTATTGAATTAGATTTCATGACAATTTATGACTGTTTTTATATTGTCAGAACATACTGTACATTGCAATTTAGTTTCAAGCCACTGCAAGGTCCATAAAACAAGCACATTTACTCGTATGGCATTATGCTACCACAGTGTTGCTTACATGTATCCATGGATATGTCTGAAGATTTTTACACCTAATACCTTGCCTATGTACTTTTTTGCTGTTCTGTTGAGATCATTATATCAGCTTATTTCAAATGAATGTTTCATATAATAATCTATTTCTCATTAAAAGGCTATATTTAATAAGAAGAGCAAGGCTTGTTTGTACCCTTTCCCTTTATAGGACCTATTGTTGGTACTTTCCAAACAAAAAAGGCAGCATGCACTCTTTGTAAGAGTATAAATCCTAAGAGCCAGCTCATTTTATGACCATGGTCAAAGCGTTGCCAGAATACTCTCTTAACTCTGGCCTTGGTTCTATAGAAGATTCTCATCATGAGCATTATTCTGTCTCTGAACTTTGCTGATAACAGAGATTTTCCTTTTTTGGCCAACCAGCTCTCTGTGTGGCTTCACATTCCATTGTTTGCCGAGTGCTTTGAAAGAATTGATGCTTGTGTTCAAGGATTCACATCCAGCGAGCGTTTTGCATTCAGCGCCACCCGCTTCGGTATTTATTTCCCTATCATCCGGACCCAATAGCTCTGTCCATCTATTCATCCGCTTGATCATGCCCTGCTTTTGTCTTTGCAGCAGTGGCTAAAAAGCCGTGCTGGTATAAGCATCAGAGCAGAACTGTTTTCAGTCTTTAACATGTATCCAATATGGTGACGTGAGCAGCTATCTGATATCAGCAGCAACAACTCAACTTCAAGAGGTTGAAGAAGATTTCCAGGTCAGGCGGAGGGGACTCAGAACATTGAACTGGTCAACAGTATCAACTTGACAGATATTGTTAAAATACCAACAATCAAATGTTGGAATTCATTTCAATCATCTCAATTCTAAGGAAAAGGATTTTTACAGACATATGATTGAGTCTCAACTCTAACCTAGAGCAACAAAACAAATTACCTAAAACCTGGACTTGCTCCCTCACTGGCTTCCTACTCATTGCAGTTGCCAGTTGCATTGGTTGAAATGCCTGGTCAAGCCAAAGGGAACCTCTGCCAGGAATTGAACCTGCAGGTATCTGTCATGGTGTGCCACCTGGACACTAATGTGTCAGAACCAATGTTTTTCTGTGGGTATCCTTGTTTTAGCACATGCTAAAAAAAAAAAAAGAAAAAAAAAGTGGATTCGCAAAACACTGAAAAGGCACGTAGGCATATACAATTATCACCGGTTACAATTTTTGTCAAGTCATTACACTTTAGGATATAGTGTCATAAAAAATAAAAATGTTATAATCCAAAAACCAGTTACATTCACTGTTCATGTGTATTATTGCATTATGTCAACAAGCTACAAAGATTACCTATGCTATATGCTCCGCAATATCTTTTGATAAACTTAGAGGAAATAGAGGAGGCGGCGCAGGAATGCTCACACAATGTTTTTAAAGAAGAAAAAGTTTTATTTGATTGGCATAAATGAGTGCTTACCCCGTGCTTCTTTCTTTTCAGAGAAAATGTCTCCGTCATCCCAAGCTGCGATTTGAACCAAAATGATAGGTTCCGCAAAAAGAAAGTGTGGGAAAGCTTTTAAGATAATTTGATTTAAATGCACAGAAACGATGCAGCTGTTCAAATAACTAACCTCACATACTTATATTTCCCTGACTGCCGCATTATGTATGTATATGTGTGCATACCACACTCTGTTCAGCTTTGCACTCAGACACTCAACAACAGAGACTGTAAGGTACTGAACCAGGAACGAGTTCATTTTATGACTAAGCTGTGGGGCAGGGGTGTCTGTTCTGCTCATGTCCTCCATGAATCAATGGAAATCGAATAATACATCGAGTTCCCCTCCTCTTTTTTTCATTTCCAACTAATTGAGTAGAATAGCTATTGTAATCCAAGCATCTCATGTGGGACACAAAGGGC
This sequence comes from Diplodus sargus, assembly GCA_903131615.1. Classification (NCBI taxonomy): domain Eukaryota; kingdom Metazoa; phylum Chordata; class Actinopteri; order Spariformes; family Sparidae; genus Diplodus; species Diplodus sargus. Next base: position 9,872,141 of record CAEMYA010000179.1, on the reverse strand, counting down.
TTTGTGAATCTATCCTTCGCTCTCATGTTGTCTCAGCGCAGTGTCACTCTATATGCTATGGCATAAGTGGTAGGGAGGTTCTGAGCTTGGCCTTATAGTAATTGGATAAATGTTAAAAGGGCTGGCCAACGTCAGTGGCAAGGTTTCATGAAAGACTAATGAAAGCTGACAGTTGAAACAATTTTAATCTCAGTTCTTAGGGAGTGCTGCCGTCCCACTGCTGGTAGCTTTGTCCTCTGTGCTCTGTGGTCATATTCCCAAGTTCCTAGAACAATATGACTATACAGAATCCCCGCCCCAGGAACTTTATTTCAAAAGGCCAAGGTAAGGAATATGAAGGAAAAAATTAGAAACCTGGAATGGTGTAGTGTAGGAGTGCAAAACTCCTGATGCTAGTCGCATTGCAGTTCAGTGGTCACGTCCCTGGACCTATAGCAATTGCCGGGTGCAGAGGAATGGTGTAACATAGGAGTGCTGCCATCCCCATACTGATAGCATCAGAGTTTGGTGATCATGTTACAGGGCTACTGAAAGAATAGGGTGGCTGTGGCTCAGGAATAGAGCCAATGTCTTGTTGGGATGGATATCGTTAGGAATTTATCAATATTATTACATAATTGTATTTTGTAGTATCGATATTCTTATTGATACTACAACATATAATTTTGTGTAAAATAATAAAGACTTTACAAGATCAGACCTGCAAACTTCACGGGGGGTGCTCTGAGTCAGTAACCTAGGGGGGTCCGTGGGCATGTCCCCCCGGGAGAACATTTTGAAAAATAACCCTTTAAATGGTGACTACTGGTGAGATCTTTGAAAAAAGAAAAAAAAAAAATCATTTTCAGGATCAGAATCTCTAAGACATGTGATAGTGTAGAAGTTGACATTGCTGCTTTAAAAATGTTAACCTCTTGAGCATTAGAGAACTTTTTTACCATTATTTTCTTTATTATTATACATTTTTTATGGATTTCAGAAGTCAGTGGGCCACATGACATAAAAGCTATTGAGAAAAAAAAAAAATCTGCATATTAATGTTCATATAAAATAGAGAAGCACTAAAATACAATAAAAAGAGCTGTGTCTTATTTATCCAGCTTATTAATATAATCTGCTGCTGGTTTGGAGTCACTTGGTCACATGACATGGAAGATATCGAAAAAACTGCAGTTATTTTTGTCAGAATATATTTATGCTAAGTAATTTAATGACGGTCCCTACATCAGTCTCCGGTTACTCAGCGAGGCTCTGGGAGGTGAGCTAACTGTCCTCCAGCTGCTGACACTGGGTGAACCTCAGTAAAGTCGCGGCTGGACCCGAGTGAATATCTGCCGAATATCCAACCTGAAACTAACTTCACCCCAGCTGGATGAGGATTTCAGTCACTCAACTTAAACAGTGACTTGTAGAAATTATACAAATAGCAGTAATGTCAATAATAATCGATTTCAAGATAACTTAGGGTGAAGTGCTTTCACTGTGTGCAACTTAAATTCGCCTTTCGCCCGTGATGTTAAACCTACAAACATAACGTCAGTTTTCTTGTTTGTTTGCGGCAGCGGTGAAAATCCCGCAGCAGAATGCGTATAGGGGAAACACTGACACATCAGATAACCTTCCGCAACGATTGCAGGCTCTTTGGTGGTCAATGAAGTTTCGTCGTGACAAATTAATGAACTACTTGCGGAGTGACATGAAGACATGAATCAGAGGGACAAACAACATTGAAAGCGGTGGCCGGTCATTATGTTTACCAATACCTGACCCATGCCTCTCGCACACATGACCCCCACCCCCCAAAAAAACTCTCCGGTTCTACGCGATTCACGTGAATGACCAACTTGACCAAGAAAACAGCGATTGTCGCAGAAAGCGACAAGTTTGCAGGTATGAAGATGTTAAAAGATTCCTTCTTTTATTACCACAAGGTATTAATAAAGCTTCAACAGAACAGAAGCTATGCAATTACAAATACTTCAGAACAGATAACCAGGACTTTTATATCTGGCGGATGCCGGAGCACTACACAGCAATTCTGCTGAATTTAGGACGGAGCAGACAGGAAGTCAAGCACTGAGATAACAACATAACATCCGGTTACTTTTCAAAATAAAACACTCCGTGTTGACACCAGCACACAAATCTCATAAAAGAGACAAACACAAGCTCTTCTACTAATCCTTCGGTCGGGAACACTTCCTGTTGTTGTTTTTATAACACATAGCTATAACAGTACCCTGGTATCGACCCAATTAGGAGCCGGTACCAAAAAGTACCGATCCTCGGTATACATTCCTAGTTTCTTGTCAACCCCAAACTGCTCCTGATGTGCTGGTCGGCACCTTGCAAGGAAGCCTCCGCCAACAGTGTATGAATGTATGTATGAATTACTGCAATTAGCTTTGGACAAAAGCGTCTGCTAAATGTAAATGTGACTGGCAGTTTATTGGACCAATAGAGGAGTAGAGAAGCACTAAGAAAATCTGTGAAGCAGAGTGTCGTAGATGGGCTGGGGTGTGTGGTGTCTTTGACCATGTCCGAAATGTCCGCTCTGCCAGGGCCATTCGCAGCATGGCGAGGACCAGCGTCCTGCATTGGATTTGCGGCCACCACAGACAGCAACCGCAGGGTGCAGAGAACAGTAAGTAGTGAACTTGGGTAAGACCAGCCGGGCTGCAGCATTCTTGATGAGCTTGATGTTCCCTCTACGCCCTGGTAACCCCGACATTTTATTAAAGGTGACTTCAATGCTTATGTGAATATTGCGCCTGACCCCTTGGGTGCGATTTCTTGTCACAGGATTTGCTTTGGACAAGAAAAAAGATCGATTGTAACAGCGTCACCCCGGGGTCTTGTCCTCGCTTGGAGTATCTGTTTCTCGTGTAACACTTTTGCCTCAGCAGCTACGGTATCTGATCCCTTGGCATTAATTACACCTGCTGTAACGTCACACCTGGTCGACACTTACAGCAGCAACACTCAAGTGGAAAGTTTAGTATAACTACCTAAAACTCTCTAATTTCCGTAGCATTATTACAGTCCCGATAAATGTAATCATGATGATTGCTGCACCTTTAGGTGAGAGTTACATAGAAGCTCAAGCCTGATTCTAAGAACTCATCTGTGCCAATAAAGATAATCATTAATTTCTTTTTGACAGGACAGCTTTCTAGAAAACCTTCTCACCTACTTTGACCACCTCCTGTCCTCACAGCCCTGTTTACCCCGAGTGATTTCTGTACATTCTGTAATGACACATTGGATCGCAAATCCTGAATAACTGAACTAATCAGACGTGAAGATCTCACTTTACCTAATGAGGTCTCTGAGAATGCACACCCACTGCTTCGCCCGCCGCCAGCACATTCTCTCAGTTAGACGCGGGTTCGCTGGACACGTTGGCCATTAGCACATGCTGCTAAATCAACGTCTTAATCTCACTCCCTGCCAAATTATATTAAGAGCTCTTTCTTTTTATTTGGATCTCCCTTTGCAGGTGGTCACTGAACCACTTGATTTTTACAGTATTTAAACATACATGACGAGCATATTTCAAATATATAACACTTTGACCATTGAAGCAGACTGCGGGAATGTTGGGTTATGTGTTTTAAAAATGAATTAAAAAGCCACATTTCAGGAAAAATGGCTTCATTTTAGGGTTTAAGCAGTCGAACAGTTATAAAGTAAAAGACAACTTTATTTCTTGGTGTGCTCACACATATATCGAATTCTGGCTCTAGGCTTTTCAGCAGCGCTTAATGTACTCACACATACGCCAAAGGACAGATGGCGAGGACAAAAGTACAGGGTGATACCGTATTTCGATACATCGCCACACATACAACAAGGCTAACAAAGATAAACATCAACATGAGCAAACAGAAAAACAGAAATAATGTAGGGTAAATTTAACCTGCAGTGGGTGTTTGTTTATTGGAAATGTCACTGATTACTTACTTAGTCCCTACTAAAAAGTCAATACTTGCCAAAACAATCAATCCTCTGTGATTTGAATGTATTTCTTATCTCTAGTAATGTTGTGTAAAGTTCCCTCTGACTACCGAAGGCAGTCACAGATAGATTAATTATGTCCAAAGTGAAGGACTTAACATCTTGATTTGTGCATGAATGGCATGGTTCACAGTGAAATCTGTTGAGGTTTATCTAGCTTTATCTTCGCCTACTGTAGCTCAATAATAATCTGTTTGAATACATGAAGATTACACAAACAGGAGCATCAGACTGCATCCATATCCAGTAGCCAACCATGCCTGCAATAGGAAATGGGACAAACATTTCAACATGTTATATATGTATAGAAAATACACTGCACATTACTTACCTTTTAGGTTTAACCATTTATGATACCTTTGTCTCAAGAGAATTTTGGCCTTTGTATGTCTTTAGTGATAGGACAGCTACTAAGATGACAGGAAGCAGGGGGTTGGGGGTTTCATACCCGGGGCCACAAAGCTTCTGTACACAGGACACTCACTCTACCAATTGAGCTAATCGGCACCCCGTCTAAAGTGAAATTTTGTTCGATTTCCAGTGTTTAACAAAACAAGTCCCACTCCAGTGAATTTTGACAATTTTGACATTTTTAAGATATTTCCTATTTTCCTATTTTCAGTCATTTCTTGGCAATGTTTTATAGCCACTCTGTTCACCAAATATTTGCTGACAGTTAACTTAATTGTGTGCTCAAACATGATAAATAAATTAAGCTGTTGCTGAATGCCAATGACGTTGACTTAAGTAAAATCTGCAGGTCATGCATCATCTTCGGAGCAGACAAGTGTCGGCAATTGGAGATGGGAGAAAGTTTATTGGTGAATTTGTCCATGTGAACTCATGTCACAGTGATTTGCTATCGCTATCCAAGCCAATATCCATGCTAATATCCAAGCTAATATCCAAGCTTATATCCATGCTAATGTCTGTGCTATAGCTGTCCATGCTAATGATGTTGATATCAGATGGGGCAGTGTGGTTGTCCTACTTTAACAGTTAACTGAAGGAACACTGGCTGGAGTGAGGGCTTTCAAAAGGCTAACATAAATAATTTAAATCAATCTCCCCATTGGCAGAATCATTGGTTTTAATCCAAAAAAGCAATACTTGCCTCTTTAATTTGTATTGCATGTAACCATATTGAGTGCTTTTTTTGGGGGGGTGCAGCGTCTGAAATTCATAGTTGACACCTGGCAGACAAGGCAGCACAGGAACAGGAAGACTAGAGGAAACAGATGCCTTCTGTCAAAGCCACTGAATCCATTAGGAGTCTGGCAAAACATCAGCGCTTTTGTGACTCATTTTATCAGAGCAAGGTGGCAAAAACATATGTCACAAGGTTTAGAAAGGGTATGGAAAAAAAAATAGTATGCAGCGGAATTTTCATGGGAAGAGCAAAATCAGATTTTGATTCAACTATTTTTTTTTTTTTCGACTCTGTATTTCACTTACTCCCTCCGGTTCACAGGAACTGATAATGTTTTGAAGTGCCGAAAAGAGAAAAGAGAAAAGAAATGTAGTTCTTAAAGTTCACGCAGCGCAAAGCCCCCAGACAACAAGAAAGCAGAGTGGAATGACAAAAAGTGGGACGATGGAAACACTTACTCTTATATAATAGATGAGTGTGGGAAACAAATCTAGCCCCAGTCAAGTAAATGTCAACCAAATAAAGCCCATTAAAAGGGAACAGGTGAACTTTTTCAGTTTTGTGCCTTCCTCCGGGCAGAAAAACAGCTGACAGGAATAAACACACTTGTTAGTGTACACTCTCGCCTTGCAAGGAATTAGACACAACCTGGCAGGTAGCTCTCCTGATAATTGAAGACACTGCACCGCAAACACCTCAAGGCTGTTGTTATTCCAGAATCTTGTTAACAGCTGCGGATGACAGAAATGTGTGAGCGCCTATGTTAAGGGCATTCTACACGGCGAATTTTGTGACAAGCAACAGACACAAAAAAAGTATTTGAGGTGTAAAATGTTGTCATTTGGCTCACAGCGAGAGGGAGACGACTTGAATAACCTGAATGCAGTTGCGTGCGCGGTGGAAACTGGCGCGTTTTTTATGTCTTGATATTATGGTGTTTTTGGAGGTTCAGCAGTGTTGTTATTGATGATGGCCCTGGAGGTGCAGAGCAAAACTGCAAATTTGCAAAGAAAAACATGAAATAACAAGTCAAAGCAGCCTTTAAAAGCACAAAATAAGCACGGCGACGCCATGTATCGGAGACTAACGTGGCAGTTTTGTAAACAATACAAAGGTGCGAGATTAAAACTTCATCAGAAAATACAAAGGTGCACCAAAAATCTATCTTGCTAGCCCCGGTAGTGCCTCGATTGTGATGGTGTTGAGGTAACTGTAGCGGAATGTTACAGAGTAAATATATGCAAGTACTGCAGACATTTCTACTTGTGCATGTCCACTCTCTGCTCTACCGAGATACTTTTAGAGAATAGTTGTACTTTTTTACTTACTTTACTTGCTACATGAAATGAATACCTTTAGTTAGTAGCAACTTTTGATCAGGACCTGATTGATCACAAGCTACCCATCAATGTATGAAGTAGTTAAATCAGCTCTGAACACATTGATATAATAACTATTATTCAGACACGCAAAATGAGTACTTTCACCTTTTGTACATTCACATTTAGGGCATTTAGCAGACGCTTTTGTCCAAAGCGACTTACAATAATTCATACATACATTCATACACTGCCATGCAAAGTGCCAACCAGCACATCAGGAGCAGTTTTGGGGTTCAATATCTTGCCCAAGGACACTTCAGCATGCAGACAAGGGGAACTGAACCAGCCGTAAGACACTGGCTCTACCCCCTGAGCCAGAGCCCCCCTTAAAGATTATGATACAGGTGTTTTGCACAGTGGCACTGGTACTTTAGTAAAAGTCACTTCTTCCACCACTGATCTGTAGCTATTATTATTAGATAAGGTAGAATGGGATATGTTAATGATGTTGTGGGACGTTTGCGTGTTAACAGAAGATATATTGTGTTTTGAATTCTAAACATTTTCTTTCTGTGTGTGAGGACCCTTTTTTTCGCCGGTTTGTGCGGTGAGTTCTTTGTGCATTTGCTGTTTTGGCCCTCATGATGGATTTGTCTTTTGTCAGAACACATTATTTCTTTTCAAGGTGTTCCCGTGCTCCTCAATTGCTGCTTGAAAACACATGTTGAATAGGTGTGGACACCTGTGCCAAAGCACACAGCGCCAGTATTTCTGTATTAGAACTATGAAGGTTACAAGACCCCAGTGTACATATAATTCATATATTGAATATATCACTGATTTTCTGATATAACTTCTACTGTCATAGCCTTGCCAGCCATATGGTGCAATCTGATTTGGAGGCGAACAAAAGCGACACATTGCACAGCAGGAACATGAACAGTAATGGTGGTAATTCCATTTGAAACCTTCTATTTTATTGGAAGAGAACACTGTCACCTTTTTATATTGATCTCAGTGGTTAAATCTATGAACAACCATTGCTAATAAAGAAATGGAGACATAAACAGCATTTCCAGTATCACTGCTCTGCAGCCTCTTGTCAAGGAATCAAACGCTCTTTTAATAACCAACCCTGTGTTTTGCTCGCTGAATGAAGAATGGCGCAATATGTGGGGTTTTGTAGTATGCTGCCTTATGGAAGCCTGACTCAGATTATGAGTCACGAAATAACACTTAATGTGTGAAAAATCATATAATTTCCATTTGACAAATGTCTGTTATTTGGACTGTTTTAGCCGGATTTAGTCACTGTAGCTCTGAAAATCATGCCCATTTTACATAAGCAGAGTTAAGAGAGCTACTCTGAAAGCATAGTTGTGCCAGATACCAATTAGTTCACACTTGAAGAAGTTGAACTACAGCAGTGCTATGGGTAAATCTAGTTTGGTTCAAGATTCTAACAAAAAGTGGTTCAAACTAGCACCAGGAAGAGAAGGTGTTGAGGAATGACTACTAAAGCCAAAAATGGGCGAGCAGGATACGGAATCGGGCTCAGCCGCTTCTCTGTGAACACAGTTTCCAAGACCAATGGAAGCATGTTAAATGAATGATGAACTTCCAGGGGCAAAGAAGACTGGTTCAGACGGGGACAGGAAGTGGCACATATTCAAGATTCGAGCAAATAGTTGCATCCCCTAGAAGGAGTGCATGAGTGCATCAGTTGCGGTTACAGTTTTCTAGCTGAACCATGGCAACCAATGAGCGGCTTATGGTGCTGCCAAGCAACGATAAACATTCTTGCCCTTGAGGCTGATGTTAGTGTAACCACCGTCTCCAGATAAATGTAACCAATGACTAAGTCAAGTGGCAATGAATCATAACCGGGCTGATTTCAGAAGACTCTAGACACGACTATGGAGCCTGAATTAGTAAAAGGTCAGCAGAGAACAGACAACACAAAACAGTCAAGTTTGAGAAATGTATTATACAAAATTATACACAGTTATTCACATTCCCTGCCTATCTAAGCTGGCTTCCTAAGTGCACAGGCGCACAATAATGGGGCCCAAAAATAATTAACTTCAAAAGAAAGTGTCCCTTTGAGAATACTCAGCAGAGTTTAAGAAATGTAAAGTTGGTTCCTTTGGAGTCCATGAAAGTTCTCGGTGTGTGTGTGTGTTTCTTTAAGTATGTATGTTCATTCACTACCCGGGTAGGTTTACCTGTGATCTTATCTGTATCTTGAATGAAGGAGTGGGATGATGCTGTTTTCCAAAGATGCCACAGCTGGCCACACCAGGCTCTTGGTCAATTCAGTCGACTTCTACGGTTAGCTCGCCACTGACCGCCAGGGTCAGGTTCAGATGATCTCTCCCTCACCAAAAAAACAATCTATGCGTACAATACAGAACGCATTAGTGACTATTGTCTCATTTCTGTTTAAATCTGATCAACTCATCTCCATCTTTCGAATGGCAAATCAAGCAAAAACCATTTGTAAAGGAAATAGATACTTTAATCATTATGTAAATAAGACAGATCTATTTATGCATCTTAATAGCACTTTAAACATCACATTTTAATCAAACATTTTAATATATTCATTCTTTTAACAGTTAAGATGAACTCCAGCTTCTCATATCCATATCAAACATAGATATTGGCAATTAAATGAACTAAATCACCATCATCTTACATATGATGAACAAGAGAGTACATACTCCCTCAATTAAATGACGTCTAAGTCAACAAAACAAAGTATAAGGCACCTTTGGTGGTGTGAATGCTATCAATGATCTGCTATTGGTGACTAGCTTAGTTGAGCTAGCAGCGGAGTCAAAGTCAAAACCAATTCAAGTTTAAGTGCTAGTGATTAGCCCACTGCTAGCGCAATTAGCGATCTTTTGTGAGCATTTTCAACAACATAAAACAATCTGAATCCGTGTCTTTGCAATATCAACCACCAAGTATCAGGGTCACAACTCCGATTGGTTTTAAAAAGACAGTATTTCACGACATTATAGAGCTAGCACGGTTAGCATAACACTCGCGTTAGCATTAGCATCCTTACCGGAGGTATCTTGAGTAGCCCGCAGATTAATGCGGCTCAACTCTCTCTCACACAGCTTTCAACCTAATAGACAGACGATATTTAAATAGTTGGTAGGAGATTTTATGAATTTCTATCACTTAGAGGATATTTCAATACCAGTCCTTGATGCTTACTGGCAAGGTCTCCACCGGAAGAAAGGAAGAATGACGCTTCTAGAAGATTCCCAGGGGTGTATGCGCCACCCTCTGGCGGAGTAGAGGATTGCACTCAAGTAACCCAGTGCTGGTTACATTACCTAGCATACTACTGGTGACAGAAATCTACAAGTTCACCTCCAGTTCTTGCTGAAGAGTAGAAACCCTGTGATGACTGCGTTTCCCAACTAACCAAGACTTGCTAAACCTTTTACTGTTCTTTTTTTTCTCACTGCAACATGTTACAAAAGCAAGTTCTTCTGTTGCTAATCTCTATATTGTTTAAGTCTGCTTCCCCATGAGATCACATGAAAGAGATCACTTGTGAGCTCAGCTTCTCTCTGCAGAGCCGTGAAGCAAGAATGCTGAAGCCACGCTTCAAGATGTATTGATATTAAACCTGTCACGCGTCCAAAATGCATCAGATTCGGCACTGCACTTCCTTGGGTCCTCAGCAGTCCACCTGCCAAGTGTTAGGTAGATCGGATGAATGGCTCCTGAGATTTACAAAGGACATACAGAGTCATAGGTTGTTCTTCTTTTGTCGTTTAAGTGACCTCTCAGTGAAATAAAGAAAGGCTACAATTCAGTCACTGCGTCCATAATGTTAGCACCAAATTTTGAGGGGGTTTACAGGGTCATCGGATTAAAACGGGGTCAAAATAGAAAAGATCAGATTTGTTTAACATGTTGCTACTCCCCAGTGCATGTGTGCCTGCAAATAGTCCTAAGAGGCAGTTCATTAACACAGGACCTACAGTTTCACTGCCCCAGTTTCGCTGTCTGATTGACAGAATGGGGCAATTTATTTACATACTGATGACCGACAGCTTCACCTTTTCTACATGGCTCTCCGCAAGAAGCTGCTGGCGGCTGTTTTGTCTCTGAGGCCTCGGAATAGCGTGGCGTAACACACTCATCTTTTGTGAACACTAACAAACTAGCTCTCCAGTCTGCTTGATCTAGACAGGCATTGGCGAGATTGATGGCTGCGACTTGAAAGCTGTATTTCAGAAACTGCCTACTCTCCCCTGACAATATTCTATAAACTGCTTCCTCTGGTAAATCTGGTGGCTCCCACTCCATCTGTCTCTGTCAGGAGGGAGACACACACACACACGCACCGTGATCACAGTTTCAAAACACAAGCCAGGGACACCTCTGTAGCCTCCCTCTACTACTTTCCAGGGACTGTAGTAGAGTGGAGTAAGATTATGTAGACACATTCACATGCATCCATTTATCAGGCTCCGGATGGGTGGGGTCAAAGACAAGAAACCAGTTATTGTCTATTGGAAGGGTCACTGTGCTACTTTTATTAAGGACTTGCTTCTGTTTTAGGGACAAGCTCCTCCTGGGTGTTGAGGGGGAGCTCTGAGAGCTAAATGCCCAATTAACCTTGCCTGGCCCAGGCACATTTTTACAAATTTAAATGGTTCCCAAATGGCAAAAGGTAATTAATTAATTTTAATGGGACGGCATGCTCACCTCATTGTTGAAAGGTGCGGAGTTCACACGACACTAATCAATGGGATTACCTTTGGCCTTATTTTGCATGCTACTGAGAGGAATCTTTGGCAAAACAAATTATGATTTGTAGGACAAGTAATTAGTCTATGCTGATACCACACCAGCCAGCCATCGAGAAAATGTGTCATTTTACCCGCAATTCGCCAGCAAATACGCAGGCACACAAACCTTTATGTGTAATTACTTTAAAAAATCTAATTAGATATTTTGAGGGCTTTTCTGGTTGGTGCTTACACTATTTCTAAACTAGCATCAGGGGTTTAATTACACAAAATGATGCCTCACATACAACAAAACAGTGAAACTGTTCATTGTTGTAACTCTGTGCTTTGTTTTGTTTTTTTTGTGTTGGTGACCGTTCTCAGTAAAGACTAGTGCATAGGATTAAGTTGCATCTAGTGGTGAGGTTGCAGATTGCAATCAACCGAATACTCCTCGACTCACCCAGCCCTTCCATGTGTGTGGGAGAGGAGCAGAGAAGAGTGTTTGCTTTGTCTGTCCTGGGCAACAAAGAAACAACAACACCACACTCTGGAAGAGAAGAGGACCTGCTATCTGTAGATGTAGAAGCCCTGTGTTGAAGACTAAATTCACCAGAAAATGAAAGTCTAGTCATTATCTACTTACCTCTGTGCCGATGGAAAGTCGGGTGAAGTTTCATAGCCCATAAAAAAACATTTCTGGAGCAAAACCGCATTGCAGCATTCTCATAAAGAACTGAAGTACATGGATGAAGTAGACTTAAGACTAAAATCATCACAAAACAACAGAAAAAAAACAACATAAAACAGCACAATAGATGTCTTTGGCAGAAATCAAAGTCTCTGGAAGCCCCAGGACCCCAAATTTATTTGAAAAGACGTATTTACAACATCTTCAAAGCCAAAATCTCAAGAGTGGGTGCACATGCTAATTCTTTTTACACATTTTCAAATAAATCTATATTTCAGTTTTTAGGAAAGCGCTGTCTTGCTGTGAAGCTCCAGAAATGTTTTATGGACTTCAAAACCCTCAAAAACTTCCCATCAGCATGAGGGACAGTAGATGATAACTGCATTTCCATTCGGGTGAACTTCTCCTTTCAGGTAACATTTCAACAACTCCTTTATTTGAGGTGATTGCACACGAATGAAAACATGATATTATTTTATTCCATTTCTGCCGATAGCTCCCTCTAAATTTGACTGTGTTCAATAACTGAAACTTTAACAGATGATTAACAAGTTGCTAAGTTTTGATGAATCACAAATTGCTTAATCTCAGGCGGAGCATGGACGAGATGGAAAACAGCTATGTGAATCGTTGTTACAGGATCGGAGCATCATAATCCGCTTATTTCTGTCATTAACATGATGGATCTTAAGTTTGCAACAACTGCTGCTAATTTATTTGGAAAGGAGAATTAAAAAAAAAGAAAAGGTTAATAAAAGCCAGATATTAGACTGAAATAATGAAGTGAAAACAAAATGGCAATTTTGTCTTATTATTAAGCTACAAAGTTTTCCGGCCACGGGATATTACATTTAAGGCAGGTCGTTAATTATCGGAGCTTTGTGAGAGAAAATTTCACCTGAGGAGAAGAAGCAATTTGACTGTTCGTTCTATTATTTTTTATCGGAACAAATTTCTAACTTTAAACTTATTCCATATTACACACCGTTACAAAATAAGACTTATGCAATGTGCACTCCAGCCAGCTTTTAATTTAAACAAGACTGTCTGTTGCAGTGTCCTGCTTGTAATGGTATATTTGTCCCTATTAGACAGAGAGTGTCGCACTGTTATAGCTGTGGCCCTGGTTGGACATGATGCTTTTTGGCATCACAAATTGTCTTGCACCCCTCTCCCTCTCTCTGCCTAACACCCAAACATGCGCCGCTGAAAACACAGGGCTTGTTATGCCGTGTGTGCTGCGGTGTTAAGTTTACTCGCGTCGCAGTAAACAAACTTGGGCTGCTCTGCAATAATTTCATCAGCTCCTCCAGACTGTTGCGCCTATTAAAGCTCTCCGGCTGAGGCGTACAGTAAATGGCTGTGGGATTGCTCTTGTTACCTTCACGCTGTATACGCCATACCTAAAGGAGCCTGTCGCTTAGCAACCTCTGCCATGTGCATTTGTTTTTGGTGTTGTGTCTTTAGGTCGTTTGCATTATTTATGAGACCTGCCTGGTTTCATTTGCATTATATAGAAAACTGAAATTACCACATGGCCATCTTCAATCATTACAAATAAGGCGAAGGGCTTATTGGGCCTGAAGGATAGTCGGGGCTGGCCTTTAACAAATGAGCATGTTAGAAGGTGCCATTGTGAGAATAAGTAAATGGGTGTAGATAATGCTGTATTTTGAAATTTGAAGCTCTTTTCTTCAAACAGATTCAGTGGAATTAATGTTACTAGATTTTCTTTAATATCCTCCGCAGGCACCCTTGATCCTCCAGAGAACCGAGCTAAGCTCCACGTGTAACAATAATAACACATGACTGATTAAAAAACACATAGCGAATCCCTTCCTACACATGCCTGAATGTACAGGGCTTTCACAGTGGGAAGCGGGGAAAAAAGAAAAGCCTCATATTTCAATATATATGTGGCAACTTTACTGCTCACCCTAGTCACAGTGGCAAAGAGAGGCCAGCTGGCTGCCACCCCATGGGAGAGCACACAGTTTTGCCATCTGCCACCAAAATTTAGCGGGTCTAATATGTGCCTCTTGCCGCTGCAGTAACAGCCAGGATCCGACGTTGCTGCCAATCAGTGATAGGATGAAATATTACGCCGCTGACAAACAGAGGCAGAGGAGACGGACTGTGCAGCAATTTCTATTCACGTGTAATGACAGATGTGTATTGCATGTTGAGCAGGCCTGACTAATGTGAAAGGATGCCTCCTCCCTCCCTCCGTCCGTGTTTTAGCCTCTTCAAGCTAATGGTTTTGGTTTTATCGAAGCACATTTGCTGTACGGTTGAGTCTATCGGCTCCGACAAAATGACTGTAGGTGGCCAGTGAAATAGTGCTAACGTGCCACCAATAAAATCTATAAACTGGACATATGTGGTGTGCAACCGGCAGCATATACTATATTGATGCTTTCCTGCAACAAATCAATTAATGCAGCTTTTAAAAATGGACATGTGCACAAAGACTCCAGAGGGCTGAACGCTGAGCAACCTCATTTCATTATATGATTTTCATTGTTTTGAATGGTTTAAATGAAGAAAAAAAAAGAAAAAAAGAATGATGCTTGTGAAGTTTCTGCAGAATCTGCAGAGGTTGTTCTGCTAATCACATGTGTATTTCTTCAGTATTCCTCCACGACAGTGAGTTGCGGCATGGTTGGGGTTCACACAATCGGTGAAGACATCAGTAAGACTGGTTTTGCAATGCATACACGATGACTGCTTGGACATGCACGATTCTTCTTTTCAGTTCACCATCAATAAACAACATGTGAAAACTCTGGGGTCTATACAGTCTCAACACTATTGGGTGGACAGCGACTCTCAGACTAAAACGAATGAGAAAATGTTGAAGAAGTGCATCAAATGAAAAAAAAAAATGAAGGCATCTGAATGCACTGCTGTGAGTCAAGTACATGCAAAATGGCTCATATCAAGTCCGTGTCACAATTCAGGTTCATATTATTACCTGTGTTTGTTTGATGTGTTGATTGAAATGAAATCAATTTGCGTGTTGACAGTCATCCAAATTTGTATTGTGCATGAACAGAGAGCACCAGCTTATTGCCAATTATCACGAAAGAAAATGGGGGAATGAAGGTGTCAAGACGATTCCGCCGGTGCCAGCTAAATGTTTCTGAAATATTCCGAAAATGGACCCTGTCCACTTTGTTCGCCCATCATCATTTACATGGATCTCCATTTAACGGATACAACAGGAAAAAAACCTTTTTGATTCACCCCACGACTCGGGCAACACACACTAATGAAGACTGGCGAAGTCCGTGCAAAACTGTCAAGGCTGATGAGTTAAGTAGGCCAGCGATTCATCTAAATTTACATCAGATTTGTATCCATGCAAAGATGAGCGTGACTGATTCACTGTTCAAATTGATGACTTGATTGCACCCACGTTGCCCACCCCGGGACAGGAAGGCCATTAAATACAGTGACCTTTTGTCTTTCAGCGCGACAACAATGAGCTGATGAATAGGGCTGAATATTTCAACATTTTAATCCTCCCTTTTTTAAGTCACCCTCCGTCTGCCCTGTGCTCCATCTCTTCCTTTTTTTACACACTGTCTCTCTATCCCTCCCATCTATCTCCCATTTTTAATCCTCTGCTCCACTCTTCCTCTCTGCGCATTCAACCCCCTCTCAATCTGTTTTGATCCAATTCTTAACAGCCGTGTGCACTTCTGTAAGTAAGAGTGAATCACCCAGGGGGCTCTCATCAAAGGGCTGCCAGGAAGACAAAGAGGCTGGGCAGCCCTGTGCTAACTGCCAATGTCCTTAAAGGGGACTTGCTGGCAATGCCACCTTTGATCAGTCCACCATGACTGTATTTCCTACAGCACTGGGACCGTTAGATGGCTCTCCGTGTCGTTCTGTAATGTTCGAACCAACACTGTCCGTTTAAGTAGCCTCTCATCAAAACACGTTGCATCCGCTTGTGTTTTTATGTTCACTCTTGCTCTGTACTTTCAGAGCATTCTATACTAAAGACGCTTTTGTTTTATTCATCAGCGCTTTGGTTTCCATTGAGGGAATCTGGATTCAACGAGTTAAGCAAGAATTAGTGCAAAGAAGAGGATTTTCTGGCTGAACATCATCAATATGAAATGAGTTTTTCTATTAGAAGTTTTTTTAACACCCTCACAATTTGCTGTGTATCATCTTTAAGTTGGCGAACTTTCTTTTTTTTACCCCGCTGTGCGTTTAAATCTGGGATGAAGCATACTGGCGTTGACGTCTCTATGGGGGATGTTCGGAAATGGTGCAGGGGTTGGAGTGAGGGTCTCTGCCGACTCGTGCAGAGGAGTAGGCTGAGGTTTTTGAAATGGCAAGGTCGGGCCAGGGTTTAGGCCACCTGCTGTCAAAGCACAAGGACAAGGGCAGCCTTGCAGAGCTGAGCCAGTGCAGCGTCAGTCAAGCTGTGCACCAGCGCAACTTCTATCCCCTCCTTTTCTTCCCCACCCACAACTTCCTTCTTGCTGCCCCTCTACAAAGGACGAGCGGAGGGTGGGAATAGTGCTGTGTCCCTCCCCTCCATCTGGTGCCGCATGCCTCTGTCAGGATGTCAGCCTGCACATAGTAATGAAGGGTGTCATCAAGGTTACTGCAGGCTGGAATGTTGCCTGCTCCTCCTCCTCTCTCTCTCTTTCTCTCTCTGTCTCTCTCTCTCTCTTTCTCTCTCCTCCTGCATCCCTCATCCTTGACGCCAGTCATTGGTAATCATCATATATTTTCCTTTAAGGAGGTTGGTGCCAGTTAGTAGTCGGGACATCGAATCCATCCACTTGGTAATAACTGGCCAGTGACCACCTCTGAAACTAGTTAAGAGGTCTAATGGGTTTTGTAGATGGCAGGAGTAAGCTGAATGTCTGCTGTACATGTTCTATTCTGTGTTATATTTGGAACTATTAATGAAAAGTTAATAGCTTCTCCTGTAGGAGCTGCATATAAAATATGTTGCACTAGTAGTCTGACTAAACAGATGTAGGTTATTGGTGTAAGCCTGCTATTAGGCACTTATTTCAGGCTGCATTATTATCCTTTCCCTCTTTTAATGTTATCAAAATCTCCGATGCTTAAGAAAACATCAACACCCTCTGAGTTAGTAACCTACATACTGAGAATGGCAAGTTACCACAACACTAACCAAGTCACAACCTATACACTAAAAATGTTTAGTTAGTCAACACTAACCTGTTCGCAACCTCCATGTAGGAAACGTCAAGTTACCCCAACTCTAACCTGGTCACAACCTACATGTAGAAAATGGCAAGATACCCCAACACTAACCTGGTCACAACCTACATGTAGAAAATGGTAAGTTACCCAACGCTAACCTGGTCACAACCTACATGTAGAAAATGGCAAGATACCCCAACGCTAACCAGGTCACAACCTACATGTAGAAAATGGTAAGTTACCCAACGCTAACCTGGTCACAACCTCTACACTGAAAATGTCAAGATACCCCAACATTAACCTGGTCACAACCTAATTGTAGAAAATGGCAAGTTAGGACGAGGACAACAAACACTAAACAAATCAGGTAAAAAAAAAAAAAAAAAGGGAAAAATAAAGAAGTGTTTAGGATTGGTCAGGACCTTAGCTTGTAAAAAAAAATTAACCTTAACCCTTGACCATTAAACGAAAGTAGATGTATATTAAAACATTATGGCCAGCACCATAAAGGTCTGTGTACAAATCAACTTTTCACTATGTTTGTAACAGAACAAGTGCTGTAAAGAAGCAATAGTGTAAATAAATAAAGAAGAAGTATATAAGTATAAGTATGGTATGAATGGATGATGTACATGTTATGCCTGTATTTGTCTGTATATAATACATACAAATAGCAGGATCTCTATTGACAAATTATAGCGAGCAGGATATATACTGATACTACAAAGTAATCAGACTTTTCTTTTTTTAGATAAATGTCCTGCTGCTACAATTTCATAGATGATTAAAAAGTAATCGCCTGTAGTGATTAAGAGAACATAATGACAGATACAGCAACACAATATGTACTCAGTTTATGCAAATTCATAATCATGAATGTGCAAGAATGGACACTGCACCGTAGTGCGAAAGCCACATATTAATCAACGCATGCAGGGGCTGAGGTATTTGCATGATTATGATAACTTAGGTATTACACATTTCAGTCTTTTCCATAATAGTCTGCCAACATGACCAAGGAGCACTGGGATTCTGATGAATTCAAAGTATCGCAATGATCATTAACTAAACATTAGCTTTTAATCACTTCATCATGTTTGTGACCCTTCAACTAACATGATGGATCGTTTCTCCCCGAGACTGATCTATAATGCGTTATTAATGATAGCATAATTAAAATCTCACTGAGAACTGCTCGTCTTATTTCTCCAGTTATTCTAACCTCATAGCCTACTGAATGTTCCTCATCTGAAAAAATACAGACTTCGTGCTTAAGATATCATCATCTTAATTATTCATTTGACTGGTTAATACAGTTATATTTTTTTAATGCAGCTGTGATCCAAGATCCTCCGCTATCGGCCCGATGTAATGCTGTTGAACACTGCGGAGGATATGTCTTGTCTTATCTTAAATTTATTTCCAGCATGTAGAATTTAAGATATATTCGACTCAGACAGCAGCAGGGACCGTAGAAATTCTGATATTTACTTTCCTTTAATATTAACTCCAACATAAAAATGCTTTGTTGTGGATGAACTTAGCTTGTCCCTCGTGTGTCTGGCGGCTGAGCGAGATGCCATCAGTGGCATCGCTGGGCCCTGGATCTCAGCGACATTAATTTTCCCGGTGTCACTGCTGATGTATGGGGCTACCAGATGAACATGGTAGGGAGGGCATGCTAACCTTGCGGGAAACTGTGTGGGGTCAAACCTTACCCCATCTCGGAATCTGTGCTGATGAAGGCACGCATAACACACATTTCTACCGGCAGCGCGGTGGAAACTCTGCAGCCTGTATTGCTTTTCTGAGTGTGTTGTTTATGCCAAGATACTTCCTAACCTAAATTCCATTTTCATTTGCCACGTTCTGCTTCGAAACAAATAAATCACTGCTGCTGATGCATCAAATGAATCCGTAATGAACTCTTCAACTTTGTTACATTTCAATGAAGTCGTGATTTAATGTTTAATGCCCGCATTGAATTATAAATATAGTACCTGCATTAAAGTACAATTTGGGAAAAATCTCCTCAGACGACATTCAAGTTTCAGCCCTGTGGCTCCTGAAAGAGTCAGGTAATAGGGCTGAATTAATTTCCCTGTTTCAGACCTGTTGGTGAGTAAAGGGGGTTTTTGTGCGTTATCTCCTCTTTCTATCTGCCGTGTCCCTCGCTGCCCCGAGAATCCGGATACAATACAAAAGAAAAGAAAAGAAGAACATTCTCAACTCATCACGACAGATCCGCGGAATGAGGGCATGACACTGCACACCCATGAATCTCTTTGTGCAGCATAATGTCTCCGTGAATCAGGATGGACTCCACATCCACAGACCTGAAATAGTGCTCTTTTAAGAGGGCAGGTGTGGGACAAGGTGGGCTTTGACCATTGCCGCTCAACCTTGTCAGACAGCATAGAGCAGCTTTTAAAGAACCATTACTGTCAGAGGGAGTGGTCTGACACACGCTATGAATGGGACTACGGAGGGAAATAAGTCCACAACCTCAGCTTTACGGTGCACGGACACAGATGTGCTTTAATGGCGCCGGAAATACTTGGCGCCATGTGTTAGAAATCTCCTGACAGATACAAAAAATATATATATATTCACGGATAACAAATCAAAGATGTTCATAGCAGATTTGGTGGCTTACATAACTATTTAATATTGTGACATCCCTTTGTCTTTTTTACATCCTCTCCTTGTTCATGGTACATCTGTGACTAAAAGGTTGAAGTCTTTAGTAAAGTCTTACAAAAGTGGTGAATAGTATTTTTTTTTAAATCAAGACACATACACTACGTGGATTCAGGCTGGTGGTTGTCACTGTACTTCATGGAGAATTCATTTGGGAGGCGGTACTTAAAAATCTTTAAAAATTACAGAGGGATAAAGTTGAAAATCATGATCGTTTCTCTGGGGGGGATTCCACAGTTCCAATTCATCTTTAGCCAGATGAGCTATTCTTACGTTTGGCTTGGATATTCAATAAAAGTTAAATATTTACCTCACTGGCAAAGAGAACCAAGCCGCTAACTCAGAATTCAGTTCAGTAGACAGCAGTGTAAGTTACAGGTCCACTGGTCCATCTAGTTCCAGCTGAGACAGCTGGTACAACCTGTGGTGCTGTAAGCAGTAAATGGTAAAGATGCATTGCGTATATCATATAAAAACTGAAGGACATATAGATCGAAGTCTGTCTGCTTTCGCATTTAGAGGCTGCTTAAAAACAACAGGGATGAGTTATTGCCTCGCTCCCCCAAAGAACACATCTGGGCGATGCAATCTAATATGTGTTGGCACGTTTGACGTGTTTTCCCCCTCACACACAACTGTCGAACAACGCCGACACACCGTCGCCATCCGATCCACCGCTCGCTCTCTGAAATCTTCCCACGCAGCTGATTTGAAAGACGCGCGTGGGTCCCCTACCTGGTGTCTCATCTGAACTCACCATAGTGCCTTGTCAGTCATAATAAGTCAATCATAAGTCAGTCGTCTTCTTGGATTGTGGCTTCTCCTGCGATTGCAAAATAGCTTTTAGGTATATTACAATTATTTTCATTTTGTCAAACAAGGGATTAAAAAACAACATAATGATTGAGCTCTTGAGTGTTGAGGAATGAGTTAAGGAGTCCTACGTGGAATTAAGCTGTTCTATAGTGTGGTGGTACGGCAGTGGATACCACTGTATCTTTTACCAGATGGCAGCAGGGTGAGCAGACTTTGGCTGGGGGGTTGGGTGTCCTCTCTCAGTATCCTTTGGGCTCTGTGCAGACACCACACTTCACCGATGTTGCTAATGCTCTGTAGATGGATACCAGAGATGCTCCTTCCTGGCATGAATCATGCCAGTTTGTGATGTTTGCAGTCAGGACGCTTTCTATTGGCTTTCTATTAGCTTTCTATTGGCTTTCTATTGCTCCTCTTGACTAGAATCCGGCTCCGGAATTTGCCCTTTCAAAGCTTCCATAGCAAGTAAAGGCTTTTCTGTTACTATTATTATCACCCCTTCCTGTGTTGGAAGGTTGATCAGTATGGTTTTTCTGTCACCAATATTGACATATGCACTCACATAGTGGGACAAACATATTCTTTATATAACTGCCTGCACCAAACTATGCATCGGTATACATGTACCGCTACACCCCATTAGATAGTGATCCTTTTGAAAAAATAAATAATAAACAGCAATTATGAATTAATTAATTTCTAGCTTCTATCAGAGTGCTTTTTTTTCCCAGCTGTCAAAATGCAGAATACAAGAACTCAACAACCTTCCAGTAGCAGCTCTTGAATCTTCTCAGTGCTGGTATGCATTTTTAATGAATCATATTCATAATGCATGGGCCACCTAAATCCTGTAACTGTTATAAATAAATTCCCTGAACTTGGCTCCTTGGCTATTGAGTTCTTGACTGTGGCATTATATTGTAACCTTTCCTTCATCTTACTGAGCCTTTAGCTGCTGTCTGAACACTGGAGAGCGGCCCGGCTGCTCCTATTCTAATTCTTGCAGAGGGAGAAGATTGTTTAGACTGTGTCACTGCTGAACCCAGGGAGCCGCGACCGTGCCCCAGAAAATTAGTGTCAGAGTGAAATTGTTTTTGCAAGTGCAGGGGGAACCCCTGGCATTAAAATGGCTAAATCTCTGCAAAAGAAAAGCTAAGAGGTGCTAGCTTGTCTAGATTTTTTTCGTTTCCGTTTGAGTTAGGGTCACTGGCCAAGTTTAGAATGTAAGTTGCAAGCTCCGAGGTTGTTGTTTGGAATATGTAATGTAAAGACACTGGGCTCACTGATCATTGATGTGTTGACATTGCATTTTCCCACACAATCAGCTATCTGACCCACTCTTGATTTCATCCAATTTGGCTGGTAAAAGATGTCAAGCATTTTTTTCTATTCAGTCAATGGTCAACGGTTTAAGTGGTCACACAACTCTTTCTACCATTCTGGTCACAGCTGCTCCTTTTAAGACTAAAAAGCCTCAAGCCTCGAGTTTAAATATATCTTAGCCTCTGGTAATGTTTGCAAATTCAGTTTATAAAGCAGACCACAGGAGTATAGAAAACTCATCTTGAGAGGCTGAGGGACGCCATCAAAAAAAACTTGTCACGCTACATTTACATTATTTACATCTCAACTCTCATGACGAAAATATAAAACATAAAAATGATATAGACATTTCATACACAGTCAACATAACGATTTTCTGTTAGTGTCGTTTAGGGAATACGGAAAGCAACTTAGACAAAGACGAAGAAGAAAAAAAAAGGGTCAGAGGAAAATATTAATGGAGGTGGAAGAGCCATGTGGCTTTTAAATCCCTGGCCTAATGGACTGTATTGACCACATTAATAAAACAGGATATGTGTTTCTAATGTCCTCTCTGTGGTGCATTAGGCTTTGCTTGGACGGTGGTTCCATTTGTTTGTCTGGACGGCAGAGCGGTGAGAGCAGAGATCTGAATCCAAAACTCATTTGATCACAGAAAGAGGTCGGAAAATCACCGAATCTCCCCTCCATTCTCAAGGAATTATTGCACTATTGGTTTAATAAAGGTTTCATGAGGGCAACATCCATGAGACAATAATGTTAGAAGGAAATTTGACTCACGGATGTTATAGAAAGAAGCAGATAGAGGGTAAAAGATGTAAACAGCACTGCAGGGTTCCCAAATATCATTTCTGCATTGTTATTATTTTCTATGACTTATTTTTATGTGCTCTTTGTCCATTACCAACAGAACTCTGTCTTTTTCTACAGAAACAAGAAAACCCTTGAGCCCCATATTCTTAAATCCACCCTGCAATGTAACAGTTTTAGTTTAGTTTTCAACATGCTTACACAAACATTGCAAATTTGGGTTTAATGAGCTTCAAGATGACACTGTACAGAATACTTAATTCACCATTAACAATGAATTCTACTTATTCTCACATTCTCATTCCAATGCAATCACATGTATACTGCAGTAGCTAAATATAGTTTGTGGAAAACGTACTGCTCTCAGATTCTCCGATAATGGACTTACATAAAATTGATAATGATTCCAGGAGGATGTAGCCCACTGACGTCGCTGACACCCCTCTTTTCCTGTAGTGACACCATGAAGTTTTTTGTTTTTTTAGAGAAACATTTGGATGGATTGCCATTTTGGTACTGATATGAGTGGTGCAGCCGCCTTGTTCAAACTCAGATTAAATCCCCCTAAATGTGTATTAATACCAAGTAAATGTAAGTATGCTAACATGCTAACCTGAGATGGAGAATGTTGTGAGCGTGTCGCTAGCTTAACATAGGCATTCTAGCAAGCGTCATCACGTCTTTGAGAGTGCACACACAGCAAGATGTAGAACAGCTTGAGCTTCATTTCGAGTTCGGATAGCATTGTCATTTTTAGCTCGCTGACTTAGCACTTGGCTTATTTCACTTTCTTTCAGATTTCTGGACACACAGAATCTTCACATTGGATGGCTCTGCGTAGGGATTTTCTCCACTCTTCTATTTTCAGTCTTGGCAGGATCATGAAGTTCTGCTCCTAACTGGGATAGTCTGATTCATTACAACACTAAACCACACTGTGCTGTCTCCGACTGCAAAGTGTCTGTCATCAAACAGCCGAAAGTCAAACATCTTTGACTTCTATTTGGCTTTAGCTGAGTTGATCGACACTCCGCGGGTTCAAGCCATGCTCTTTGAAGTGGCTAATGTCATGAGGACACGTTCTTCCGTCTTTCTGTCAATCCCTGCAGCCTCACATCCTCGTTTCCCTCAGGCCCTTTGCATTTTTATGGAACACACAAACCTGCTATCTCCTCCCCGTCCAGCAGTTGTCCCCAGTGTGTTACAGCCTTTTGTTTCCACATTACTTGATCTCCGCACCAACGTGTTCGCACGCCCCTGATTCCCTTGTTAGTCCCTTAGTATATGAAGCAGCCATCCACCTAATCGCTGCCAGATCGTTCATTGTGCCCCTGTAGCCATAAAGCTCTTGCAGCCCCTGTTCATGTTCCCCCTTTGTCTGTTGTTTTTTTTCGTTTTTTCAGGCATGCCTCCTCCCTTTTTGTATTTGTTTGACGTCGCTGTTTGACTGCCTGTTGCTGATCTCCGCATCCTAATGGCTTGCCACGTCTCCCAGTTCTGCCTCAAGAGTCCAAACATCAACTACCAGACCCTCTTTCCTAAGCTAATTATCCAGTAATGACAGAAAAACAAAATCAAGCTCTGGTGCACACATGGCAATAACACAGCCTACAGTACACACCGTCTCCACGTCTGGTTTTTCACTTTGAAAAAAATAAAAATAAAGATGCTATGTTCCAACCACTTGTCTAAAAGAAGACCTTTTTAACTTTTTAAACCAGTCAAGCACAAACTCCATGTTGCGTTCAGTCCTTTTTTCACCCTTGAGCGAGCATCGTAGAGTGGAGATTCATGGCTTCGCTAATTAAATTTTTGCAAACCTGGTTGAGCCCCTGGCAGCCATTATCTGCCAACAGGATTTTGATTAACTGGACATGAATACACTATTATCTAGAGTTACTGTTTGGGGCTTATAAACAGCAGCCCCCTAATTAAAAAGAATAATGCAGCACATATCATGTCCGAAGCAATCTGCATCTCGCCCTGCTATCACGGGAGAGATGGGGGGGAAGTCAAACACCTCTTAAGTTTGCGCATTAAAACATAATAAAGGCAAAGTGATGATTCGTGTTTTGTTGTGTAATGGGGGTTGAGCAAAAGAAACATTCAGCATTTTGAATCTTATGCAAGACAGGGCAAGCCTTGTCCTGCAAGACGGTGAACCTACTGTATAAATAAATATTGCCACAAACTAAAATGTATGTATCTTTTTTTTACACTCTGGCTCCAGATACATCCTTCTTAGTGATAGTCTGTGAGATGTATGGTGACATTTTCAATGTGAAGGGAACATCCCTTATGAAAGCAGAGAGGTAGCACAACATGTACGGAGGATTGAATATTCACTCTCTAAACATACTGTATGTAGAAGATTCTGTGCGATTCATTTCACATGACATGACCTATTTATCTCTGGAGCAACTTGTAAACAAAAGCGGGTTGATTTTTTTTTCGCAGCCCCAGTACTGCACACTCTTTGTTTAATATTAAATCAGTTAATAAAATGTCATGTCGACGATCGCTACTGTAGGTCCAACAGCTTTCATAACAAGTCATCTTGTCAAAATCCACACCGGCTTTGTAGTGGAACAGAGGGAGTCGGGCCCATGAAATAAATAGGTCAATGAATAAAGTGAAAACTAAATCAAAAGAGGCTTTTGTGTTGTTCTTAGATGAATTCAGTCATATGGGCTCAGCAAGATAAAAAAAACACCTCTGTACAATGTAATGCAACCAAAGGTCAGGACTTACTTAACTTGATTTTCAATGCAGGGCTTCCGTACAGCTGTAAAGGAAGGTTTTAGTGCTGTATTCCCACTTTTACTAGCAAACACTAAGTGTTACTTTACCTGTTGATGTGATTTGATGGATCCTCACTGAAGCAACAAGATACTTGCTGTTTTCTTTCTTAATAACAAACACTTGTGACATCCAATCAAATGCTATTTTATAATTGTTTGACAGCGGAAACAGAAATAAGTATCACATATAAAAACAGCAAACACAATGGGTTTCGCGAGAATGAAACACAGCATAGTGGAAGTGGAACTAGTCTCTGATATCATTTTATTTTCAAATGCTGTACACTCACCGCAGCATCCTACCGATTTGTGTAATATTGTAGCAATGGCCTCCCTGCCTGTGAAAACAGCAGTGTCTCATTTTGTGGTCAGGTTAGCAACGATAGATATGTGACTTCTAGTTAAACTTTGTTAAACTTGGCTAGGTTTAGAAAAAGATCAAGGTTTGGCCTAAATATAACTACTCTCTACTTCTCTCTATTGTCTATCGCAATGTTTTTCAGTCCTGGTCCTGGAGGCCCCCTGGCCTGTTTGTTTGACCTGTTCCCCTGCCCCAATGCCCGATTCAACGATTTTCAGAAAGTCATGCCACCTAGATATGTTGGGTTTTAGTGTGTTTCTCCATTGACTTCAGTACAGCTGTTGCCATGCTCTGACCCCAAAGCAAGATTCAGCGACGTAATGACCCTTCCTTTAATATAAATATCCTTGGTTACACCCCCACTCGTTGAGGCTTACCCAGAATATTCTTAAAGCTAGGCTAACTATTGAATCTAGAGCAATGATGAGTTGAGTAACTGTAAAGATGCACCACTATTTCATCACTCGCAGCGAAAAATAACCTTCAGCACTGATCTTTGACATATTCAGACACACATTAAGATGCACCCACTTCAATTAACTTCCATCTCTTGCCCATAAAGTTATGATCACCCTGTTCATCATAAGAGGACTGGCTGAACAGCATCACAATTAATCAAAGTCAGTAACATTCAAAACAAATCACTACAAGGTACAGTAAGAACAATCAGACCACAAAGTTTCCACACTCCTGTTTAATTAGCTTCACTGCAGAAGATGAAATTTTGTGGACAGAAAGACAGCTAATCACATAGCTCAACTCGTAAGAGGTCGGCGCTGTTCCACAGAGCACATACAGTGCATAGTTCTTCCCCTGGGGGATGTCAGGGCTGAAGAAAGAAATGAGAAAGAATGAAAGAACGCTGGCTGTGCCAGAGATGATGGCCGTCATTTGACGCCTCTGGTACAAACAGGCCCACACAGCCTATTCTGAAATCTATTGTGTGTTGCTCACCTGCAGAGCCAATCTCTCAGCTATTCCCGGCGAGCCAATGACATTTTTAGAATGAGTTTTGTAATGCCGGGATTGCGGGTCACAAAGGTCTAGGTATTTTTCTCTTCCAAAGTTTTGCTTGTGCATTTTGACATCTTTGAGATCACAAACGGATGTCACCTGACAAGAGAAGAAGCGGAGCTGCAGCAGGATATGCCAAACTAGGCAGTGAGTCACAGACAGAAAATGAAACAAGCTGCTTTTCTGGGACGTTGGCACTTAAACAGGGCAGGCAAGTATTCTGTCCACCTCCACCAAGGCAGTTGCATTTTCCCCCCATTATAACAAGTACAAGGCAAAGTCAGAACCACCTGGAAGTGTCAAATAAAAGTTAACCAACCATTAATTGTATATGAGTATACGGTCTTTAAGGTGTGGTTGGCGTAAACACACGAATCAGGCATACTTGGTGAGGACAGAGAAGTGATTTTCACTGGTGCACTGCTTTGAAAGGAGAGCATCCATTCAGAAGGGATGGATGAAAAAAAGAAATTCAAAGGCAGCCATTTGATGTTGGCAAGGTTTAATGTCTTCTGTGGTTTCAGTTTTGTCAGACAATAATGGCACAGATTTCAATTTAATGTTGAGTGCGATGTCAAGTTCCAAGGTTTTGCCATTGCCACTCTGAAAGATAGCCTGCGGTAGAAGAAAAAAATTAAATACATTTTCTTCAGCGCCACAGAATGAAAGTGTCAAAATCATCAGAGCAGAACCACAAAGCATCAAAAGGATTTTTGGTGTTTTAATACTTCAATTAGAATCCTAATTACTTACACGCCTTTCTTTCATGAGCGCATGAAGCAGATCATATAAAGTGTATGCAGTAGTTTCAATCATTTATGTCCATGTGCCTTTAATCTACAATTTCCTTTTGGCAACGCACATTTGGACGGCGTGCTCAGTATCAACTACTGAGACAGATGAGGAACATGCTAAGATTGATAGAAAAATGTGCTTAGAACGCATATTTGGTCTGGAGATTCATTTAAGGAAACCAACTTCCAAGAACGTTTGTTGAACCTCGAAGAGAAACGTTACTCAACATGGATGAGTCTGTGCCATCGGTGATGTATAATTTAGCCCCCGATGATTAAAAAAGGCCAACAAGCAGTGAAATTGGTTCCAGAGATCTCGGACTGATACAAAATCCGATAGAGCAACCTTGCGAACCATCTCTCCCCGTCTCTCTCTGAGGAAGATGGGCAATTACATGTGTGGATCGCCCTTTGAAGGTTGCCCTCTGAGGATCATATCTTTAACGCTGGCATCAATCTCGAGAACCAGTTCAGACCTTCCACTGGATGTTAACGCAATAGACGGTAGATATCGCCCACACAGCCTCAAAGAGACTTAAGATTTCTTGATATTTCTTTTTATCTCGCCTTGATAGCTGCTTAGCTCAGGTAATCTGAAAGTATTGTGCACCGAGATAATACGCTGACTGACATTAAATGATAGCTGATAAGATAAAGTATATACTGTAGCTTTACCACGCTGTGTTTTCCTGACGAAAATGTAGCCGTCGACCTGTTTTGAAGGACCAATCGCGGCAGTGTTTTCTGTAGTTTTCATTCTCTGTGCTTTTTCGAGCATACTCCATCTTCTCTGAGATTTATCTAGATTTTTAAAGCACCGGCCCTGCAGCAGTCAAGGCTACATCCGACTCCCATCCTCCATGTAATTTTGTTTGCGCCCTGCCACAGGCCACAACATAATTTGACATAACAGAGTCTTACCTCTTCCCTGGTATGAGAATATTTTGACCTTTCATTTCAAAGCCCCTATGAATCCAGTTCATCACCATAGCTCAGGGATTTGGTGGGGGGGTGGGGAGATGGAGTGGATTGGTTTGAGACAAGTCTGCAGGAAGCACTCTTCGTAATGCTGGCACTGGAGCGATGTTTAAAAGTGCTCCGGGGCTCTAAAGAAAAGACCCTTTACCTCAATTAGATTGATTCAGAAGCCCATGGCTTTAACCTCTGCTGGAACACAATTTGTCTAGTTTCTCTCTGATTTTTGGGCGTCTAAGGCAATTTCTCAAGTGCCTCAAGATTCCCTGGCTCTTTATGCTCTTTGCCTTGAACATCATTTTCCACTTCCATCCATCCTGAATGCATGTACAGTACATACTCATCGGTTTATTTATGGACAGTGAGACATTTTGCAATGGATAACCAGGAGGACGTTGGTTCTTTGTGCCGAGGAGGAGACATAGGATGTGTCTAACTTTTGAGGTCGATATATCTAATTTACCTCTGTGGCTTTGCTTTGTACATTACAAAAGCGTGTTTGATGTCAAAGGGTGAACAAATGATGAACAAATGTCTAACCTTTCATTGTGACTGTGCTCATGGTGTAGGTCTAACATGCTCTGGTTTGGTATGAAAGGGCGAACATGGGTTAAAATGACAAGATTATTAGGACGGAGAAGTAGGCAAAGACAGGAAATGGAAAGAAATATAAGACACCAAAGGATATAATCTATAAAATTTAAGACCTGAAATAACTAAACAACAAACCCAAACCATGACATTAACTGCAGAAGTAGCCTTTGCCCTACTCTGCAGTAAAGGTCACTGGTTCAATCCCCGGACCAGCAGGAGGATTTTGGCCTGGGAAAGTGAAAGAGCAGCATCAGCGTGCCCTCTGAGGTGCTCCTTTAACCATGCCTCTATCCCTCAACTGCTCCAGTGAAGCTGCTCTGTGGTCACCAGAACAGACTGTGGTTTTGCTGAACAGCTTCCAGTTTTGAATTATGCGTAACTGTATGAGTGTGAACAAGGGCGCTACTGAAAAAGAGCATTGCCCAAAAACTTCCCTGGACAGTTGGAGTGAAGAAAAGAGATCTGTAAAAATGGGACAGCCTCATTTGAAACACATAATAGGCACAAGTCTTTTATGAGTATTTGCTCGGTGATATCTACAGTACTTCAAATGCGGTTTTGAGTGAAATGTGTGCACCTGGGGCATTATTAATAACTGTTTTTGAAAAATCAAGGAACGCCAAGAGCTGCTTAGAAGCAGCCCGAGCATACTGGAGAGACATTTCTTCTAAAAACTCAAGGCAGGAATGGACAGGAGTCTTTCCATCATTAAAGGAGCCGTGGCTTAGACTTTTCCAGGCTCCCATTTCAAAACTTTTGCCAATCAAGAAACTGTCATTGTCATTACTCCTTCAGAGTGCACACAGGGAACCACCCTCAGTAATGACACAATCCATAAGCTCCACCGATACTTTCCAAAGTAAGTTTTTTTCCTATCGAATATACTGCAATGTAATGATTCTGAGAGAAAGAACTTTGTGAAAATTGTGCAGCACTCACAGGCCTTTGTTTGTGCAGAAATAATTACATTTAGATCGATTTGACATTAAGAGGAGTGAAAATGGCTCAAGACATTGGATAATTAGTGTAATTTCTCACTTATGTTGGCAAGCGCAAAGACTGACTCTGACCCATATCCCAACAATGCGCACGGCAATCCCGGAAAAACCCTGCTTTATCCATCAGTGCTGTTTGTTGGCTCGTAGGCTACATATGTCTGATGGAAATAAAATCCATTATGGCCCCAAAACAGCTTCATTTAATTGCCTTAAAAGCTTTACTTCATTGAGGGAGAAATGCAAGCATGTCTGAGGTAAAAATTGGCCAGGAAGATTGAGCCTGCACTAATCCAATCTGCGGCCTTTAAACACCCACTTTTCAGCATTTGGTGAACTTTTCTCTCCGTGCGAGAAACTCCCAAGATATGTTCCCTCAACAGTTTTACACTTTCAGCGGTGTCTTAGGGGCTAAGTTGCTTTAAAAGTATTTTTTATACTTTTATTTAAAGAGAGGCAAAGTCTTGGCCAGTCTGGTGTGCCCCATATGGCTTTAAAGTTCTTGGGGGGGAAAAAAATGTGATAGGCAAATAAATCTTCGATCCCGATTTGAATTGTGCCATAAATTACATTACATGAATTGCGCAGTTTGCAATAAAGATAGTGGAATACTATTCAGTATACGTCACCAACACCAACATGGCCATATTGACAAATGCAGTTATGTGAAAGGAGAGTTCGTCAGATCCCTGAGCCAGTTAATATACGGGACCAGCTCTACAACAGTTCGGTTATGTGTTTAAGTGCATGTTAAAGGATACGGTACTTACCCGATATATTATTGAGTACTTTCACAGTCTTATATACCATCAGGTTCATGGCAAACTACAATTTTCTCCAGAGGAAAAATGATCTTCTAGATTGACTAATTCATGGCACACTTTAAACAGGATCAAAACTTTGTCTTTCAACATTCATGCATGGTTTTTTTATCTGTTTTGCTTGAATACTGCTATAAGGAAATGCTACAGCTTCCTTTTCCTGAATGACAAGACACAGATTTAAAGAAGTATAGTAAGGTCAGCCAAGTCAAAAATGGACTGCTGTATCATTGTCTGACTTGAAAAGGCTAATATTTATAAAACGGACGTAAGATTTCAGGGGTCGAATAATACAGGAATCGTAAAAGAGTACTGATTGATCTGCTTTATGCCCTGTTAGGCTGACCTCATATATTTCACTGAACCAACGTTCGATACAGTATATTTCTGTAACTTCGACTTTTTCGCCCTATTGACAAATCTCCCATCCACTTTTATGCTTCGTCAGTCAGCGTTTATATTGGACAGAAATGTTTTGATCGCGATTAAAGTAAATATAAAGTCATTTTTTATTCAGTGAGAAATGCTTTAAAGCTGAGGTGATCGAAGTTACCATCCTCTGCAGGACCACGAAAAAAATCAAACCAGCAGGTGGATAATTGAGTAGTAGCGGAACTGGCATGCACAAGTAACAGCAGCAGGAAATGAGCAGTGAGTTTGATGTCCTTAATTGGCCACCCTATTGGTGATGACAGCATGAACACTCAGCAGATTCTGGACACAGCATCACGGGGTTGATACATCTTTACTCAGAGCCTCTCACGGTTTGAGTTCACCTGAGTGGGTAAAAAGGCCTGTTGGACATCTTTTATCACTCTGGTGCTGGAGACTACAGTGGATCTCTCTGCAGCTTTTAATACTATTGATCATGGTATGCTCCTTGACCAAACTGAAAACCAATTTTTTAAATCTTTGGCCTCTTGCCTTTTTCAGAAGAACACAGTGTGTTTCCTTAAATAATGTTATATCAATGTTTTCTGGCGTGAAAAGTGGAGCACCTCAGGGCTCTGTTCTCAACCCACTCCTGTTCTCTTTAAAAATGTTGCCTCTGGGCCAAATTATACACAGCTGTAGAATACATTTCCACTGTTGTGCTGTTGACAACAACTAAGAGGCCTTTTTGTCTGCTGTGAAATCCTCCATGTGTTGTAATTTCTTGCCCCCTAACTCTGATAAAACTGGGCTGCTTGACACAGACACCAGTTTGACCAAATAACAGTAACCCTCAACAACTGCGTGATTCCTTAAAACAAACAGCTACAATTCTTAGTATTATGTTTCATCCCACCCTTTTCTTCAGTTGATCTTAAAGGAACCATTACAATTGCTCTTTAGCATTCATAAGATAGCTAAAATTAGGACTTCTTTGTCCTTGGCTGATGCAGAGACCTCAGACAAGGCCACTGTTTCATCCAGAATCGATTTCTGTAATGTTTTGCTGCCTGGTCCTCCTCTTGCTAGTACAAAACGTCTTCGCAGAGTCCTGAAGTCTCTTCACTAAAACTTTCACCACATTGCATAAATTTAACACCACTTCATGGGCTTCCTTTCCTTGTCAGATCAGATTTCGAAGTGCTTCTGATGACTTACAAACTTGTAAATGGTCTTTCCCCCTTTGTATCTGTCTGATCTCATTATACCTTATACCCAGCAAGTGCTCTTCACTCTCAGAATACAGGGCTTTACTCAGTCCCTAGAGCTAGAAAGAAGTCAGCGGGCTGCAGGGCCTTTCCTAATGTGCCTCTTTTCTTTGGTATAACCTCCCGGCTGATATCACACAGTCTCTGTCAAGGTCTTCAAAACTAAGCTAAAACATTTTTTTTTTTCAAATAATCGTTTCACCCTAACTTTCAATTAGCACTCCCCCTTTGATACCTCAGGCCTCGTACAGCACGTCTTACCACGATCCTCACTGCGACTCAGTCATAACAAATCTATTAACTTTGGTACTTATGGTGTATGTTTATCCTGGCAATGAGAAATCAACAAACCATAAACTCGTGATTATTATTGCACTTCTCTAACTTCTGTTGTTTGTTTCTGTCTTCCGCAAGCTGCCAAGCTGCATGCGACTCTCTCTCTCTTCTACCCCCTCTTTCTCTAGTTTCTCTCCTCCATCCACTCTATTTTCATTAAGGCTTCCCTCTGCTGGACCATCGGCCATGCTGGAACCTCTCGCTGTCCTGGCTATCGATGCTTCATCTAGAGGTTTGGATCTGGATCATCATCCCCCAGGAGATTCAGCCTCTCCTCCTCTCCCCCTCTTTCCCTAGTTTGCATTTGATCTTGTCTCTCTCTCTCTCTCTCTCTCTGTTTGTCTTTTTCTTCCATCTGCATGAATGTTGTGCTGCCTCTTCTATGTTTGTGTGGCCTGTCCTCCCTCCAGGTCTCTGTGGCTGTAAGGAAGGTTGTGTGGCACAGGTTCTATCTATCTTGCAACACCTTATTTTTTTGCAAACCACATATATCCATAGGCAGATATCAAGGAAAATCTCTTCTTCCAGGGGAAAACAGAGAATTGCCCGTGTCAGTAACCTATGTCAGTGAAAACATATGATGACACATATGTGCTCAGTCTCTGGGAGTTTGTATGTGGTTCTGGCTGACCATTGTACAAATCTTTCTTGCCAAAGCTCACTGTAAACCTTGGATGCCATGTTTTCTCTTTTCACAAAGCTGTGCTTACGCTCTTGTTAGGATTAAGCACAATTGCCACTTGGCTGATGTTCAGAAAACATGTTGTGGTTTTGGCTTAAAGTAGCTACCTGTTTTGGTTACCAAGAACACAGCTGTAGATGCCCCGAAGTCTCATTAACAAACACCCAGTGTTTAGCCCTGAAACACAGCTGGAAAATGTCCAAGGTCTCCTTGAAGATATCTGCTGGTGTGACGTTTACAAATGTTGAAACACTGCAGTCCAACATTTAAACCATCGCCTCGTCCCCGTCCCTGAATGAAAGTCACCGTACATGTAATGTGAACGTGATATGAAACGTTTTTTGAAGATGTAAATACGAGACGTAGCTTGTGAAGTGCAGAAATATAACTGCTAAATATTATCGTGGAGACTGGGCTGAAAGACGTGTCTGACATTTTTATATGCATCTATCTCAATATAACAAAACACATTTACTGTTATGACTGCATTTTGTTCTGCCTGTTACCTCAAAGTTGAGTCTTGTGCATCCAAAATATTGGTATCAATATCAGCATTTTCTCTATATGCACTTAGTACAGCAGTACCTCCCTTCAGGAATTTCTCCTGAGAATTCTTCTATTTACTGCCCCTCAGCCCAAACAGTGAAGCGAAAAATCTGCCCTTGCATACATCTGTATTTTTGTACAAAAATGAAAATCACATTATATACATTTATATAATGTGATTTGTGCTGATCTATTCAGTACGCATTGCTCTCCATTGTCTGTCTGTCTCTCTGACCCCTCCTCTGTTACTCTTCCTGAGGCTTTCTTCTTTGTATGCATGCTGCACAGATTACGAAGCCCCCCTGTGACAAATTGTGATTTGTGATTCTGGACTTTATGTATAAAACTGTTAAAATATTCATAGCAATATACCCAGGTCCTGCGTTGAGAATTACGGCTCATTTGCTGTAGAAAATAGATTGAAATAATTGCAGAGCTATAAGGCAAATAAACTTGTTAGTGCTTAACGTTAATCTCTCCTCGCTTAATGGCCTTTTGGCATGGATTTCAATTTGCAGATAGTGATTTATTTTCCTTCTGGTGTTGGCCACAGTATTTCCCCTTCCAAAAAAAAAGAAGAAAAAACCCTTTCACTTTTTAAACTGACCTTACAGGATTTGACTTTGATGACACTGTGACTCTCCCCATTGTCTCAGCCACTGCATTCTATAAACAGATAGTGGCTTAAATAGGATTTTCTCCTCGGGCGCAGGAGCAATAATCCACTTTGTAACGTTACCTCACATGACAGGCAAATTTCCCAATTTCCCTTAAGTGGTGGGGAGTCAACACTTTGCTTGGGTTTGCGTTTAAAAATCTCGCCGCACACACACACACACACACACACACACGCGTGCGCACACACACACACACACACACATATTAAAGTCTGAAAATGACAGGAGGACTAGCAGCTCAGTGGTGTCGGTTGAGTTTTATTGTTTAATGCTATCTATTATTCAGCTCTTTGTCCCACTCGGTGTTGCCATTTGATAAAAAGGAGATTTCTTTTCTCCTTGCAGCCACTGCCCAGCCATCTGTAGTGTCCTGGAGTGGTCCCTGAACACAACCCTACAGTGGATGGTCAGACATGGAACACAAGAAAGGAGGAGAAAAACATACCATCAATCAAAAGCTTAAGGCCGGGAAGGCAACGGCACCAATGCACCATTCATCTCTTTCATTCCCTCTATCTTCCCTGCCTCCCTGATTCCACCCCTCCCTCCGACCGCTTCTTCCTTCCTTGCGGCTTCCCTCCATTTTATCCTTCCTCCCTCCATCCATCCATCATTCTCTCACGGCATCCTTTAATCCCATTTCCCCTTCATCCACTTCTCCTCCCCGCTTTTCTTCCAGTCTCTGTGCGTGATAGTTTGTTTATTGATGCTATGAAAAAAAAAGATTATTCAAACGTTTTAAAAATGCAAAGTGCATCGACTGTTTTTGTGCATGTCGGCTAGTTGACTAGCAAGCAGGTGTTTCTGTGTCATTCTGTGTCACATTTCAAGGCAATAGTTTCAGAACTGTGTAACCAACGATGAAGGCATTCTAGGGAATTGTATCAGTGTGAAAATATCAGCGTCAGAGCGATCTCAATTTAATCTAAAAGACAAATATTTTACTGTTATACACACTGAAAAAAACTACTCAACAGCTTGTGTTGTCATATAATTTATGATTTATGTGATTTGTGTAATCAGACTGTCAGACCCTTGCTAATTAATCGCAGTAGAGGGATGACTATGTTGTCAGCCACAGACAAGAATTGAACACACTGATGAGCGTTAAGTTTGATGATTCTAAAATTTAAAGGCTCTATTTTCACTGACATTGACCGGGTATTTCTTTCTCTCGCTCCTGTCAGACTGCAACGCCATTTTATTTCTAAAAATGTTTTTTACACCAACGGAATCAAATCTTGTCAAGTTCCTAGAATCCTGTCATTAATACTATCCATGCACAAACACGAGATACTATGCGAGAGCCTCTCGTTTTCTTGTCTGTCTGAAACACTCTGAACACTGCAGCTATGTAACTTCATTCATTTAATGTAAATGGAATCTAAATTCAGCTTCCGTTTATGTTTGATAATGAAGTGTTTGCGCTTGTAACGTTGAGAAGTTCAAACCATGAAACATGCCTTTCCCCCGGGTCCCGCAAAAATGAGGTCGAAAAACGAGGAATAAAAAAGAAGAGAAAGAAGAAAGAAAATACGGAGGGGAGAAGGTGTAATCCATGTGTAGATAGCAAGGCAGCTACATCTGCAGCTTCAGAAAAAGAAAAAAAAATAATAGCTCTGTGGAAATCACTGTAGTTTTTCAGCTGCGGAACAGTTTAATCACATTTTTCATATGATAGGGTAAGTATTAGAGGGAAGGTGGAGAGTAGAAAATGTCCCAAGGACAAAAGCATGATGCATGCTTTGCAGTGTGATGACTGCAGATAGGACCTATCTCCTGGATATCTTTTATTGCTTTTATATTTGCTCCTGTCCTTGGGTTCTTCATGAATTGGAATTTGTTTCCTTGAAGTACATTTCTCCCCGCACACAGAAAAATAAGCACATTCAAATGCCAGGCAAGATACTTACCTCAGAAGTCTTTTGAGCTCGTCCAAGGCTGCAACTGGGTTCTAAGCAACCTATTTCACTTTATAAATGTTTTTTATGATCAAGTTTGTCTATCCTGAACTATTATGTAAACTTCAATCTTTTTTGAATCATATAACCAAAGTTTTTTTTTCAAAATGGAATGTTAGGTTTTTATTCATTTAAGATTAATTTAAAATGTCAAGGCACGATTCAAGTGTTCAGGCACTGTTCTGCCCACACATAACAATTATAGAATGAGCTTATTTGTATTGCTTGCAGCTGCCAGGAAGAAAGAAAGGTTACACCAGTGTCGACATATGAAAGGAAGGTGGTAAACAAAGCCTGGTATAGTTATGTGCAAAGCTAAATGTGGTAAAAAGTGTTATTTCTTATAATCTCCTTTCTCCCAACAAATCTCTGCCATTCATGACTGAAATAATACTAATGATGTGCACATGAATCTTTGTCCCAAATGAGTACAAACTGTGACTACACATTCTTACCACAGTTGGACCAAATGATCACACCTACTCTGTCATACTTCCACATTTTTTTGGCAAGCTGATCCCCAGCATGGGACTAAACTATGACTGTGAAAGCTCAGCACCATTACTGAATAACTTTTTAAGTAAAACCAGATAATCTATTCAATAAAAAATGATTGAATGTTTGTACGGCATTTGGTGAGGTTTTGGACACATTCCTTCCTTCAAATGTTAAGCGGATGTATTTTCCTGACACAAAGAGGTAACAGCTCTGGTCTTTGAACTACATTCTGACTGAATAAATATGATGTTGTGTGAGTTCTCCAAATCTTAAGTGAATGACGTGAACGAAAAGTTGTAATACAAGTGACCCCTATGTGAAGATGACATCTTTCAACTTTCAATCTTCAAACTTCATCTTTCAAGACTTGACCAAAACATCTGAAATACATTTAACAATGTAATTGTTGTTCCATGTCCCATCTGTTACTATAGACACTATGTAATCAGCCACATTTGAGGCTATAATGATTAATCATTTATTCACCCATCTATGAGTTCAAATTGGTTGAGTGAACGAGTAAGCAACTGAATGTGTACCATACAAACGTCCCTGGGAATTCACTTTTTTACAATAAAAATGTGTTTGTTCTGAGCTGGCCAGCAGGTGATAGAGGACAGACAATGCACTTATTCGTAGTTTTGAGCAAAAAATGTAGAATAACCAAGTTGAAGGTGCTCTGGCTCACAGCAGATGCCTCACCGAGCTGATGGCAAGAAAACCGTGGGGTGCTGTCACTTTCACTGTGACAGGGAGCATGCAGGGACCTAAGGGTTTGCCCCCATTGTCCGCTGCAAGCAAAAAGGCAGGCCCCACCAAGGGCTGCTCAGGAGGTGTGCAGCTTTGTCGTTTGCTCCTTCCGAGACAGCTTGATGAATGGATATCTGAGTGAGTGGATAAATTCTTTGTCCCTATAGATTTGTGGCCTCAGCCTGTCGTGGCCAGGTTCCATGTTCCCTGCAAATTGTTTCGATAAATAATCATTCGAATACGTCAGGAGACAATGAATAAACCATGGCTTCCCATACTGTTGTTTGCCAACAGTTGTCTCTATGTTAGGTTGTGGGTGTGTAAGATCAAAATGTGGTCCGTGTCTCATGTGCTTTCAATTAACACTGGTGGGAAGGTGTGATCTAACTTGGCAACCAATCATTGAGTTTCTAAAGAAAAGAAACATTGTGATAGAATGATATAATGTCCTATGTCGCTGTTCTGCAGCAGATTTACACTTTACACTTCCTTTTTGTGGTAAATTTCCATTTTTCTGTTACTTTTACTTCTTCAAGGATGGTTTGCTGAACATTTTGCTTCTCAGCAGCCATAACTGATGATGACACTTTAGTACTGTTATTTATATTGTTGAAGTCAAAGTTTGATTAGGTTTAGGCACCAACATTACTTGGTCAGGCTAAGTAAAAGATTATACTTGTTATGTTATAAATCAATTATTCTCAGCCTCTTACAGTTCAAAAGTGACGTAATTTATGTTACCTAACATAAGTTACATCACTTTTGAATGTTAGCTTTCTCATGTTACATAACATAACTATCACTCTCGATTCTTGATCACAAATGGGACATGATCTCTAGTCTCTGGAGGTAAAATCCAAAGAAAGACCTATCCAGCCACTCTGACCAACGCCTAACTCGGCTTCTCTTGCTCTTTATATAACTCCACTAGAAGGAGACTTTAAGAAGTGCCGCTAGAGGGCAACCTACAGTGGCAAACAGAAGCATAGGGCCACTGACATAGCTGCTGTATTTGACATGTTGGGAGTGAGAACGAGCTGAATTTTTACCTTTCTACACTTACACGCTATGATGTCAGGTGTGCTCTCTACCATCCCCAAGACCATGTGAATGCAGCATCACTAAATTAATTTCCAGCAGGAACATGTCCATGACTACTCATTTACAAGGTCTGCAAAGCAACCACTGCACTGGCTGATCAAGGTCGATCTGGTGCAACGTTCACTCCAGCTTGGCACATCACATCCATATCATCTGCTGCACACCAGAAATGAACTCTTGCCGCATACATTCCATTACGATATTACAGCACATTTAGTCGAGAGCTCGGGTTATTTCCTCTCATGCTGACAAAAACAATTTCCCCCTCCGCCGTCTTAATGAGGATTGCAGAGCCTTTCATATTATGGTTCCACATAGGTTATCACATCTTGGCCTATGTGATATTGATGCGAGGCAAGCAACTGCATTCATGAAATTAGGGTCCTAAAGTCACTGCAACAGAATGCACGGCAGTTAGCATTTCTTCTGATGATTTAGGGGCTCTATTTACTGGCAAGTGCATGGTTTATGGCTTAATTCGCACTCATAATTCAACAGCAACATCATTATATACTTTGTAATGCAGTCCTTACACAAGGTGAAATAGGAAGGTAGGAGAAAATAAGCACAAATAGCTAGGAAAGAGAAGGAAGCAACACAGGAGTAGGAGTGTTCCAGGAAGGTGTGGAACAATGGAGTAACCCTTTACCAGTGGGAGGCAAATTGTGGCCCACAGGCCAAATCTGGCCCTCCTACGAATGTATGTGGACCTGACAACTAAAGAATGCATTTTTTTGCCAAATAACTTTTGCAAATTTTTTCAGGAATGTACTTCAGGTAACAGACTTGTGTAATCTTCCAACAGAGATACTTGATTTGTGCCTTAAACAAAAAAAAAGGGGGAAGAAAAAACACAATATTTTCATTAAACTGTAAGGAACAAGCCAATGCTTACTGAGTGTAGGCAACCCATCAGTTACAATTCATGTCTCTGTAGTGCAAAGCATATATCAAAGCAACATTGCGTAATTTTTTGGACTTAAAAATAACAACTTCCAAATCATTTGTTTCTGTTGAAGTTTCATTGAAAGGGTGAGTTTACTTCAACATACACCTTTTCAAGACATGAAATTGT
Source organism: Diplodus sargus (assembly GCA_903131615.1). NCBI lineage: Eukaryota > Metazoa > Chordata > Actinopteri > Spariformes > Sparidae > Diplodus > Diplodus sargus. Next base: position 9,831,732 of record CAEMYA010000179.1, on the reverse strand, counting down.
TATGATGTAATGAGTTGAGTTTTGTTAGCACCTACATTATGTCTGACAAACTGTCACAGACCTGGGATTTGCATCTACAACAGCCATGTTGGACTCAAAAACGGTTGGGGGCACCAAATGACACAAAATACCAATTTCTTCATAATGTTGCTTAAACAAGAACCAGAGCTGATACCATTAATCAATTATTCAGTTAATCAATCAACAGAAAAGTAATCTGCACATACTGTGATATAGAATAATGGGCTCCTCAAAATGTGAGGAGTTTTTTTCATGTTTTTTTTTTTTTACCAACATAATTAAGGATCCATTCAAGTATTTACACCAAATCATTGTGACATTGTGACAATAACTACAATTCAAGTTAGAACAGTGTCTGTTGATTTGTGGAGATATGTGAAGTCGGCAAACCTGCTTAATTATTATATTGTTATATAATTTTCATCCATTACCAGTCAGACTTATCTGATGTTTATGCCATGATTATTTTATGTACAGTGTTGCTTTGCTGGCATTTTTATATTGATGCAACAGTGCAGCTCATCCTACCTGCTAGTTCGGGGTAAACTCAAGCTGTCTTTTTCTTTTATCTGTGGAGGCTCCAATGTAATGTTAGTGAAAGTTTTGTCATGAATAACATGTGACGGCATCAAACATGCATTTTAAATGAATAAGATGCATACACTTTGAAATAGCATCATAAATTCACAGTTGAATTGTACATAGTAATGCGTGATGCAGGTGTTCTCTACACGAAAGTTACTGTAAACGAACATTGTGGTTTGTCTTATTTGGAAGTCTTAAATCTCACAAAAAGTCACTGCTGTTCGACTGAGGATTTGGTTTATTTCGGCGACAAAGCCATGAGTTTGCTCTTACACATCATGTTTTTGACCGTAGCCACGACTCTTGAATTTGAGGTACAGTGCAAATCCTTCTTTCGCTGGTCAGCCTGCGTATCTCAGATTCCCACATTAGAATTAAAAATAGATTTCACCTACACTCCTCCCCTTTGCCTATTTTCTTTTTTTTTACATAGTATCAAGAGGAAGTTCTCCATAAATTCCCACCACAACTTGACATCCTCCATCAACTTTCTAAACAACCTGCACCCAGATATATGCAGTACGGCTCCGCCGCTCTGCTGGAAACACCAGAGGTACATCTGTTTGTGTCTCACTCTGGAAAGTGCCAACTGTGTGTGTTTCAGTGTGTCGTATGCAAGAACGCATACATTTTTGTGGCTATGTTTTGCACCAACCTGGTCGTGATTGTACAAGATTTAATTAAGGTGACCACAGAGGAGCTAGCAAGCGTAATGTGCGCCGCTGAAATTAGAGGCCCGCAGATGGAGCATACCTGCTGACTTCAGATGGCTGTAAAGCGAGTTAATCAACTGAAAGGGAAAGGCTTTCATACGTGCAAGCTGTTGTGGATAACGTATGCCGTAAGAATCACCTAATCTTTTCTCTGCCTTCCAGCGTCATTGCCTTAATCAGATTAAACCTGTATTTGTTACGGGCTTTTAGATGCGTCTGCTGGTTGAAGAATGCATATGGAAAGTCAGCAAGACGTACATAAAGGGGATCTCTATGAAAGACTGTATGTTTAAAAAGATTAGACCTCACAGAACAAGGATGTGGCGAAAAAAGAGGTCAATCTTGACAGCAGAAACACAGTCAGTTCATCATTCAGGACTAGTGGAGACCACATGCTCGCCTATTTTCTTTATTCCCACTATACCGAGACCCCATTTCCCTATGAAACATCGCTTCTATCACCATCCACTCTTCTGTCATCATCCCAGACATTGCTAGAGCAATTTTCAAAAACATCACCATCACATGTCAAAGCTGTCCCCGGGAGAAAGTGCAACGGTGTGAACTATCCAAAGACAGGTCAAAAACATGGCCAAGATTCCCAGGAGGCGGTTGCTGTTGACAACAACCAGTTGACAGACGGAGAGGGACCCAGTAACTTAAACCTAGACTGATGTGACAGGGGCTGCCATTAAGGCACTGACCAGCTGACACACGGTGTCATACAGAGAGGCGTGACGAGAGGGGGAAACAGACAGAGCGACAAAGGGTCTGATGCAAAGGGAGGATGACAGACAGACAGACATACTGAGGCAGCAGCTATTGGCAAATTATGTATGAAACGTTGATTTATTGCGATGTGGACTGTGCACAAGCGGTGCACCCGACATCAAGATGCTGCGTATGAATATTTCAGCCAGTATATGCATCATAACTGAAATGAAGTGTCGGGACAAGCGGACGGAATCTTATTCGTTATCATCATGCAACAGACAACATTTTGATCTTCAAGTTTTGATATTTCACTTATTTTTCTGGTAGTATTGATCTCATCAAGCAAAATGTAGTCACCAGCACATGTAGAGGCTTTTAACTCCACCTTTAAAGCTTGACTGAGATTACATAGCATATTCTCGTCTGGTACAGCAGACAATCTGCTCCACCCTGTGTTCTCTCTGAATCCAAAAGGGAGAAATTCATATTTCATGTACTTATTTTTCATATATTTTCATGATGGTGCCCCCGGGTTTTGCATTTATTTGATGGAGTAGTTCCCCATCTACATAGATGGACACCCTATTTCGATGCAGCCAATCACACGATGCATAAAGCTGTAATGTCAGAATTCAGTCATAGGCAGAGCAGATGGTCACGCTGAGCCAGGGTGCTGCAGCAGCCTGCTTACACCACACAAGTTGGGCTGCAACTCGCGATTATTTTCATTTTTGATTTCAGATTATTTGTATGGTTAATATGAGCTCATCACAGTTTCCTAGAGCACAAAGTGATCTTCAAGTTGCTTATTTTGTTGGAGGAACAGTGCAAGACTATATTTACATAAATGTAAAAAGATTGATTAATTGATTAATCGTTGCAGCTCTGAGCTCTCAAGATGCTCAGGCTGTCAACAATAAAGCACATTAGCCATCCAGCTTAAGTCTCCTTCTACACTCAAACCCATCAACACAAATCTCGTCCTGTGCCTTAGCTTGTTGAGCAATCGAATAAACAAATGTTCATCGGAGAAAAGTGCATTGGATTGTAAGCTATTGCTAATCAGCTGCCCGGCTGCAGCACATAAAACAGCATGTAAACAAATGTCTCGTCTGTCCAATCAGATGCCTGTGTGGTCTTTACTCTTCAATACGCCCAGTCTGTCCCTGACATGTAAGCTACGGCACATGCTTGTCTGCTTTGTCTCACGTTCCCTGCGGGATAAAAACTGGCAAGCTGGCTATCAAAACACAGTGGACACCAGGACGCCCCTCCAGTCAGAATCAAAAAGGAGCATTTATGTTATTTCCCCAAAGACTTTTTCCTTCCCTTTTAATTACGTTAAAAAAATATATATTTGAAAAAATAATCTGACAAACTGACTGAGGTAAATTTCCCTGTAGGCCAAAGCCTTGGAGTCTGGCTGGAGTCGTCAGTTCCTGAAGTACCCACATTTACACACAAGTACACTCAAACATTTTTTTTCGGATTGACTTTAACTTTATTTTCTTGTTACATGTCTATCTGCAGTTGTTTGTCAATATTGCTTTAAGCAATGATAATCAGTGTTTTTGTTGTGGTTTTACTTATTTATTTATTTTTTTAATATACTGACAATGGATCACATAGATTCACAAAGAAATGACAAATAATTATCACCCAAGTCTGCACTATGTTACGTAAACAGCACCTTTCAGCTCATTGTTAACGTCTACAGGCCCACAGCACCACTGTCCTTGTGCGCTCTCACTGTTCTCATCAATAGCGTTTTCTGCACAAAAACATTGTTCGCTACATGAAAGGGCAGCCAGGGAGTCAAATATTTCTCTTTCGACTTCATGGAGACAAAAAAAAAACAGATATAAAAGCAGACTGAATACAGACAAACTGGTCAGGTGGTCAAAAGTTGGATTCTCTAATTCTAATTTGCACAGTATCTGCTGGAGAAATCACCCTAGTACAGTCCTCACACCAGCGATCCTAGAACGACATATATTACCATTATCACTGAATGCTGCAGTATTCCACTGGCAAGAGTGCCTGACCTGCATCATACACTCACTGGTCGGGTTAGGCTTACACAAGAACAATACTTGGTTGGGTCAAGGCATTAGAACTGCTCGGTTAGGTTCAACAAAACAATGTGGGTTTGTTTCAAATAACTATGTAGCTTCTGTAACTTCTATAACAAACATACCTATGTATGAACATTGGTTACTTATGTGATGTACATCACAAAACCTCACTACGTTTGCAAGTTAAAAGAACTTACGGATGACTTGTGGTTTTCACATTGAATGAAAGTTTTGTCTCACCCCGCCATCCATTCCCGACCTCGTCCCAAAACTGATTTTTAAACTCTGAGAACAGCAGCTCCCGTACTTCCTCCTTTGCAGCTATAATAATTACTACAACCATTAGAGGCCGCCACCTTTTGGTTGTAATAATTTGCTTTCATGGTCGACTTGCATGGTCGTTTTTTCTAATAAGGATGAGTTTGGCTGGCTCTATAACAGCTAACTGCTTGCTAACATGTTGAGCCCATTCACTTAAATGATGATAGTTTTTCAGTGCTGTATTTAAGGCATCTTTCTCCTGCCTCCAAGTGGCAAATATATCATCAGCTGAATCCTCATGTATAGGATTTGAAAGTTTGGATCACTGAAACTGTCACGCTGCATTTTCACATTTCTCATTTTCATTAAATGAGACATAAATCCAGTCAATAGTACCATGCATTCATATGTTGCGCATTTTACACATTTCACAGTGGCTCTCCCACAAAGGCTCTGCCATGTTTTTTCCATACACATTTTTTCAGCCACGTCCCTCCGAATTCCACCCAGTATGGGAATTGTGCGGACCTAATCAAAACGGCCCAAGCTAGAAAATAACGATGTGAAGAGTTCACTGGTTATCCATGTGTTTCAAGTGTGTGAACTGTACATGTGCTGTAGAGAGGTATCCCTTATACACTTTTATATAACTACTGGCCGGAATGCTACAAATATAATGAAACACACAGCTAATGGGGTAAGTGTTGCAACACTGTAATATAGTCAGTTTATGCCCTTCCCATTGTTACTGAGACAAAATGGCAACCTGTCAGTTATGTGAATGAATAATGACAGTGAGTGTATGACATGATGATAAGGGTTGTTGCTTTCATGCCAGCCATGAGAGGCAAACAAATATTCTCGGCGTAGACTGAAAGCTTCATCAAACGAAATTTAAGAAAAATCAAGTAAACAGCTCTCAACAAATCTGCGTTATTTTTGCACATTATTTATAGATCTGCTTTCGTGTTGTTTGGGTAAGCTCGAAAAATATCAGAATGCGGGGCAACAATGGAAAATGACAGCTGTGATGCGCTCTGTGAATCGGATGTGTGCTTCTCGTGCTGCTGTTTTGATTTCTCTGCACCATCAAGCGTCTTAGCTTCCCTGGCATCACTCGAACACAGCACTGAAAGGCATATATTTAAGAGATGACTGACCAGAATCCGAATGAGAAATTAGAAATTCCCATATTAGTCCCGCAAACGGCGAACTGTGTGCATCGTAGCAGCCAAAGGACAGTTCAATATGACCATACACAATGATAATATTCCCAAAATAAACAATCTAATAAAAAGGTGGGAGGAAGAGCAAGAACCAGTCGCATAGTAAGATATAACTCATGTACTTTAATGAGTCGGCAGAACCCGGCGGACTAAATCCATGCATGGTTGGTATCAAAAAGCCTCAGCTTTTAAAAAGCTTCTTTATGACCTACCGCCGTTATAATCACCAATTCCTTTGTGCGACCTTGAGTTTCACCTTCTGGTACCCTGAGCGGAGCACATCAAAGAAACTTCAAGCACCACATCTGGCCCAGTAGAAAAAGATGAAAAAGCGGTGCAACCTCAGGCATTACTCTTGGAAGTAGTTATCTCCCGTGGTTCAAGGTAGCAGTATTGAGAGACTAAATGAGGAGGACTGGAACTCGTCGCTCTATCTCTCGATTCAGCAGACATTTATTGGCACATGTTCCTCTACTTTTGTTTTCACTGTTGGTTAACATTTAAGTTTTGTTTTTCCCTGCCTAAATGGAGTCAATACTCGCATTAGGAATGAGGACTGGTTTGGCTTTGTCGCAATGTGTGATGCTGCGTGTGCTCAGACGGAGTAGGAGGATTTGCTCTGACCTGAACATATGGGGACACGGCAGTTATTTATGGAATTAAAATAATCTCCTCTGAACACAAGTGCAAATGGTTTTTCACTCTTAAAACAAGTCTGATTTTAATCTGAAAGACTTTGTTCCATCCGTCTATGAAAATGTGAATAATGGGTTTCACTTAAAAAAAAAAGTAACACTTCGGGTCTTACACCTTAATCGCAGTATGTGGCCCTTCTCCATTTTCTTCACTGTAGGAGATAACTGCTCGTGTCCGGGGTCCGGGGGGTCACGATGATTAAATGATCTTGATTTAAGGCAAGACATTACATGCTGTGGGGACTGGTTAATCTTTGTGGCTGTTATAATCTTGTAAGGGGTCATCCCATTCTCCCTGGGGATGCTGTGAATGGTGTTGGAGTTAATGATTTCCCAGGGGAGCATGACGATCCATGCCATATTCATGTGTCACTTCAATTTAATCATTCAATTAAAGGATCTGGTGAATGCGTATTGATATAGGAATATCATCAGACCTTCATAAATAGGGTCCCCTATGCTGACATTTCATATTTGTTAGCTTTGGGAAACAGTGTGTGCGTCCGGTATAATTAGTAAAGGCGTTGCTGTATTCATATAAACAGAACTGGAAGCTTTTTAGAGAGTGACAAGTTTGAACCAATGACAACTAACATGTCATTCGATCAAATTAATTGTTTAGACATGGCTCTGTTCTAAGCTGCCGCGCTTGAGTGACAACCTAATGGGCGACCTCGGATTTGTTATTGGCCTAATGCCACTGAGGCCAGTCAGTGGCTTGTTAATTTTTTTTACAGGGGAGCTGGCTCAATTGCAAGACTCCCTTGCCCCCTCCACCTCACCACCAACCAACATAGATCCATGTACATCTCCCAAAAGACACTGATGCTACTTTACTTATGTGGACGTGCCAAATGAATGACACTGAAAAGGGTTAGAGCCGGTGCAAATATGTCGCATCACATCTCACTTCGCTGGCAATTTTGCGATAGCTTGCTCCAATATGTGAATTTGTGACATGAGAATATTATCGCATTAAAATGATACTTGCCACTGACCGAGCTTTACAGGGATTGGCAGAAAAATAGTGCCAGCTTGCAGAGCTACGAGAGGGGTCCCAGGGTTCTCTGGCATCGCCCTGTAGCCCTGACTGGCTCAATGACACGTAGCTAGAGCACAAGTAGCACTTTCTCATCTCAGCTGTCTGTTCCAGGGGATCCGGTCCGGTCCAGTGGCTGTGAAAATGTAGTGATACGTTAAAACACAAGAGTTACAAACATACCAACCAACCAACTGAGGCAGTGATACACCAGCAACTCCCCCATTCTGTGAGGCAAAAGTACTGTTTTTATCAGTGAAGTGGATTTAAAGGGGCACTATGTGGTTTCAGAGCAGAAATACAAACTCATTTTGAATTATTTATTTTTTCCATAACTGAATAAACAAGCTGTTCCCAGAGGAAAATAAGGTCCCCAGAACACTTTTTGAAGCTAGAAAAGGTGGCAGGGTCCGCCACATATAAACAAAGTAAAACGGTATGAAACTGTGCTGTCCTTTAAGGTCAATTTGTTTATTTAGTTTATTCAATCACAAAACTGAAGACTGAAGATATCATAAGACATCCTCCCTAAAACTACACAGTGCACCTTTAAAGAGATGCCTTCAGGTGTTATTCAGGACACATTTTTATAAATCCTATCACTTTTTAAAAAAGCATAATTTGTGTTTTAAAATGTTCAGAGAATTAGCTCGCACCATGAAAACGTCAGACTGACAAGCAGGTGATTTATACAGTTGACATGGTGTTGAAGTTGTGGCTGTGATGGATACAGACGACTTTAACCTGGTCAGCTAATGTTATTGCACATTTTACACTGACGAGTTCGTTTTCACTTTCTTGTAGCCAAGGCTATTCACTTTTGATGTGCCACTGTGCAATTTAATTCTCACTATTATTATCTACTCTGACTTCATACCATTACCAGAGTTTAAAAAAAATCTTGTTCTCTGAGCCCCTGCGTCCCATCATGTTCCATCCCTTGATCCCAACAGCAATCAACGTTACTCATCCCAAGACACCTTTGTCACATTCTCTTTTATAATTGTATGTCCATTAGGGATGTCCCGATCAGGTTTTTTTTTCCCCCGATCCCGATCCGAGTCCTTTAATATTTAGTATCTGCCAATACCGAGTCACCGATCCGATACTCAGCCTTAACTAATATTTTCCTGGATAATACAGCTGCACGAAGAAAAAAAGTACCTGCATTCCTTAATAGTTTTTATTTTTATTTTGTTGAAACAAATTAAATGCTTTCACATGGCTCTTTCTTATTCTGCATATCTATTCCAACATTGGCCTCCACCTTCCTTGTGTTAGCAGGCGGGTCTCTGACGCTACACTGTGACAGCAGACCCTCGTGTACAGCCAGCTGAAGTGTGGAAGTGCACGCGATGCAGCCCATGCTTGGTACCTCCATATCATCCACTCCTTTTTACATATCACGTACGTTGTCACGTAAAATGACGTGGACGCGTTGCTTGTCTATTTCACACGCGTTCCGCATCTCCTCGATTGCCTGTTTTACATGCTCTGCTGTATGAGACCCACGAAACTGGTGCGCATACCAGCGTTGTAACTCGAAAGTGGAGTCAATGTAATGTAATGTACTGCGGAGATGGTAGGGCATGCTGGGTATTTAAAAACTCAAGATGACGAAGGAAACCCTGATCCTCTACCACGGAGATGAGCTGGTAATCCAAAGTGATTCATTTAATTACCCCCTCTGTAATATTTTTGGCCATGGCACTGTCTCTGAGATATTTCCCTGTCCTTTTGAAAGTATCCGCGAGTGTTTGTTGCTTCGGTGTCTTTGCCTGTGTTGCTTGAGTGAACTCGTTGTATTCTTTGAGTGTTTGTTTTTATTTTCTGTATCAAATGTGTAGTATTAAATGCAACTCTTGTGTTACACTGATCGGGATGTAACATCCGATTCTGAACGAGTCTGAAACCACGTGATCGGCCCCGGTTTCCAATCACGTGATCGGATCGGGACCCCTAGTCTCCATTGTCATGTAACACAGAGTGAGAACAACCATAAATTATCAAAAATCTGGCATCATCGTGAGTTGTGACGTGACGTCAGTTGATGCCTTCATTCACAGTGCGAACGCTAAGAAAAAATTGACCTTTGTACAAAAAATTGACTTGCAAATACCATTTTATCCAGTTGTTCTTCCTTCTTTCTTGACTACAGTCTTCTTTCTAAAACTTTGTGTCACAGAAATGATCAATACACCTTTAAATTTAATCTAATAATACAAACAGAAGTGTGTCGCTATCCTCTTGCCGTTCTGTAATTACACATTGCTACTCTGATCATGAAAGCAAAACTACTTTATGAAGAATGTAGGCTGCAAGGTAGAATATCATTTTTAGCATATAGTTTAAACAATATTATAGATCCAAGAAAGGAGCCAAAAGAAGGGTGATACTGAGTGAAAAGGAGGTATACAGATCTGTCTGCTTCTTCAGTAACACAGAGAGCGCCATGGATTAATCAATGCACAGCGCCGTTAGGTTACTGATATTTCGGAGGCACGGTCGGAGCAGTAGATTCTAAGTTGCTCAAAGCTCAGTCAGATAAGGGATCGATTAGTCAGTCGGACTAGATTAACATATTCAGCTAAACAACCCCTCTGCCTCTGCACTCTCTCTCCTACTACTCGAAGAAGGCGGTGACAGATTAACAAGGGGGATGGCATTATTGTCATTTCACTAACAAGGAGGGCGGCGTCTGATCAGAGGAGAAAGATCTTCGTTGAGTGATTCTTTTTATGCATAAACAAGCTACATAAACAAACTGTCTTTGTTCTCATGACTTGCTTTGTTTATATGTGGCGGACCCTGCCACCCTCTAGCTTCAAGCATTATTCTGGGGACCTTATTTTCTTCTGAGAACTTGTTTATTCATTTATGGGAAAGAAAATCAAAGATTTCTGAGTTTGTATTATAACCTCGTTAATATTGTATATACCAAAGTTCTGAGTCTGAGTCTCCAAAACTACAGAGAGCTCCTTTAATTAACGAAGAGTGCAACAGTTGTGTAGTTACTTACTGATAAGGCAACGGGACATACTATTTACGACAGACATTTCCCTCCTGCTGGAGTGAATTCTGAATTTTCGGGTACATTGTCAAATATAAGTCATTCAATTTGTGTCTGTGTTGAAGTGCAATTCAGATTTCAAACTAAAAGCACCAGCTGTAATAATTAGTTTGCCTTGCGTGCTGTGATTAAACACGACTGCTTGATCTCAGATTGCGCTCGGAGTAATTCTACCCCTGCACAGATGTTTACAGTTGGTTTGTCAGTTGCGATCGCTCCTCAGGGTCAAAAGTTTCTCAACAATCTCTCCGGCAAACTTTTGTCACACCTGTTAGGGCTCAACAATTCGACCCCTTTCTTTTTTAAGGAACGCTGTGCACCACTTGCCCTCTCCAGTATGCCGCTTTTCCTAACAGCAGCGCCGAGGGCTAAATGTGACAACGGAGCGCCAGCAGCGGGTGTTACCTGGAAAGTTCATCAGCTGATTATCACACAGTGGCAGGGTGTCGGAGCCCTCCTCAGAGAACGCAGCGCTTTCATTTTGAGCTCTGTGCGACTTTGATGGGTGCCCCGCCTATTTCCACAACCCTAACCCCACCTCCAACTTGTACTCACCTCCCCTGCCCATGTCTGGACAATGGACCCACTTAGAATACGAATGGAGATGGGAGGAATTAAAGAGCGAGCCGTTTGAGTGCTTTACAAAGCGACGCAGAGGTGCAGTTCCGCAGCACAGCCGATAGCCCGATTACACAAAAGGAGCGAGGAGGGGTAGTGATCAACTACATGAAGGTGCAGAGGAGATAGAGAGAGAATTACAAAGGGAGAATGAAAGGGGGTTTAAATGAAGGAATTGAATGGAGAGCACAAGCCCATCAGATAGAGCGCGCAGAGGCACAGAATTAGACCGAAGTAAGATTAAATTAAGCAGAGAAAAGGGACAGCAAGAGGACAGGAAAAAAACAGGAAGTATGAACGAGAAGATAGGAGGAGAGGAGGAGGAGGCGTACATGGGACTGATAAGAAGAAATGTCTTTAATTATGGCAGAATCAGACTCGAAAAAAAGCAGATTAAACCTCTGTTTAAGACGCAAGGGTTTTAAAATAAGATCGACCAAATGCGATAAGACATTATGTGCGCGCAGGATATATTGCAAGCTAAATGAAGAGGTGAAGATTTTAAGAGAAAGCGTCCGTATAATGGTTTGTGATCGGTTGATGCAGATACTCTCAGATGATAATTGATAGATCCAGGGCATTGAAACAATAAATGGCCGCACACACACACACACACAAAAAAAATCTGTTTTTGCCGCGTAACAGCTATAACCTTAAAGGAGACATATTAGGCTCATTTTCAGGTACATGATTTTATTTGGGGTTGCTACTAGAACAGGTCGAGATGATTTAGTACTCAAGACATGCATCAGTGTCCTCATACCACCAGCAGCAGAAAATTCAAATGGCCAAACAAATGAAGGAAAAAGATCATAACAGTGGTGTTTTTCAGCGGTAAGAGAGCAAAAGGAAAAGATGGAGACGGACGACGCATGTGTTTAGAAACACTGCAGTCTAACCACACGAGAAAAAGACAAAATTGGAGTTTTGAGTTGCCCTCCAAAAATCATTTAGCTTCTTTTTCTTTTTAATTTTTCGAGACACTGAGGGTGGCTTTCCTGGAGAAATCGTCAGCAAAATCTTAGTCACCTTTGAGTTTTCGAGCCTTGACCTTGGGCCAGCCAGAAGTCCCTGCAGTAAGGACACGCGAGGAATGAGAAAATAGATAATGGAAAAGATGGCCAGTGGGCAGGTCATCTCGCCAGAGGCAGGGTGATATTTCTGACATGCAGGGGCATTCTTTCCGGTCCGGTAAGTATAGGTCATAGTGGAGAAGGCAGGATTGAAAGTTTTGCTGTTCGGCTGCAATGTGAGGCCACGCTGCACCACGGCACGCTCAGATGCTTGGTTATGATAACCTGTTGGATATCAACACAGAGTAACACTGAAGCTGTGATATTTCATGCAAGCTGAATTTTCCTGATTTGGATTTGAATGTTCTTTTGATCCAATCTTCTCTTGGACTGCATCCCAATGGGTCCACTGTGTCCAACCTATGAAACATTTAATAAAAAAGTACAGCTTTACGCCTATTTAATCCTCGCTTATAGTACACCTAGTCTTGGACACCATGCCAATCCTTAATTAAAAGGATGAAATTCTATTTCATCAGGATACCGTGTTGGATAACATACTGTATGAGCGAGGGTTGAAGTTTTAATCTTAGCTGACACTTTAAAGTAAGTCTTTTCCATTTTGATCTGTGCCTTCGCCCGCTGCATACCAGATTACCTAAAAGAAGCACGGGTCAGTCAAAATTGTATGCAGTGTACAGTGCTCCAGTGTGCCAGGTCAGTGCCCAATTACTCGGCTAAAATAAAAGAAAGATCTTCATTTGAAGTGCAACAGGAATTTCCTTGTTCTGTGGCGCTCGGGGAAAACATGACCGGTGGAGGTGCAGAAATCACAGGGAGCGAGAGATGAGGAGATAATAGGGCAATTGCCAGGCTTTACAAGTGCTTGAGTCCGTAGTCCGAGGCGCCGCTCAATCCTTCCACTGCAGGTCAGATCCCGGGGACATCCACTTAATCAGTAATCAAGATACAAAGCGCAGGTTGGGGCACACAGAGCTGAAAGCACTTGTCAAATTATCCAGAGAGTATCGATCCGGTATCGATCCCCCCTGCGCTCACCCCCCGGACGGGAGGGTGAGCGTGGGCGCTGTCCCCGGTGCTGAAACCCCGTTATTAGAACGTCTCGTCTAAGGCTGCAGCTCACAACGTACCGTCTCGTATTTTCCCAGGCAGTGTGAAAGTGAGTCTCGCTGAGCAGCAAGACGGATGACAGGTGATGACGGGACAGACGGTTTGAAGAGAAGAGTGAAGGGCAGAATCTGTGTTCAACATGAACAGCCGTCCCTGAACAGAGGAGAGGGCCTGCAGCAGCACTTATCAGCTGCTTACAACGCCGCCCTGACATCTTTTCCTTTTTCAGTTTCACATGGATTCCCGCTTAAGCTCATGTGACTTTGATGACTTCCATTACTGCCATGAGAGTCTAAACGCCTGTGAACCCTCCAACAGTTAGTCAGAGCTGATGAGCCAACACTGATTTTTAGTGCTCCTCACAAATGACTGTCTCTTTTTTTTTTTTGCTGTATAATTGCAGAGAGTTGAGAAATTATAAATGAAAACTGCAAACTATCACCCCATGTTCTCCTACTCGAGTCCGCGCGAGTAAAGGTGCTTACAGACGGGTGAGCAGCAGCCGCCGTCTGTCAGCGTTGATGTTCGGTGTGTTTTTTTTTTTTTTTCCAGCGGGGTGCAACTCCGCCGCCGCAGCTCTCGGCTACCAGCCTGTACGCCATGGTCTAGAGCTATCTGCCTCGTGTCATCTCATCATGCAGCTAAACAGAGCAGATTGGAGCTTAAAATAGGATAAATGATCAGCACAATGACACTTTAATAATACTATGATATCAGATTTTCACTGTATGAGTCACCCAAAGAACTCACAATAACGATATTATCGCAATATAAAAAAAACAATTACATTTATGGATAGGTAACCAGATATAGTGGTGAAAAGAAGACCCACAGTGCCAATTAGGGATGCCCCGATCAGGTTTTTTTGCCTCAGAGTCCGAGTCATTTGATTTTGAGTTTCTGCCAATACCGAGTCCCGATCCGATACTTCTAATACATTTTAAAAATGAAGATAGCGAACAAACAGATCCAGGATGTCCCTTATTTTTTATTCTATTCACCTTATACTATCATTTAACACTGTTCATAGGTGTGATTGGCAAAGGACAAAAAAGCAGGAAAATATACAGCTCCACTATGTCTCTCTTTACATTTATTTTGTCCCGTTGTCAGCTTCAGGGAAGAAAGAAATAGTTCGCCCCACACGTCCAAAATTCTTAAAACAAAGTGTTTTCCCTAGAGATCCTCTGAGTCGGTAACCTAGAAACACTAGGGGGGTCCGTGGGCATGCCCCCCTGCCCCAGGAACATTTTGAAAAATAACCCTTTAAATGGTGAAAACTGGTGAGATTTTTGAAAAATCAGAATCATGAGACAAAATAGTGTAGAAGTTGACATTACTGCTTGAAAATATGTTAACATCTTGAGCATTAGAGAACTTTTTTTAACCATTATTTTCTTTATTATCATAGATTTGTTATGGAAACAGAATCTGTTTCAGAAGTCAGTGGGCCACATGACATGGAGGCTATTGAGAAAAAAAACTCAATTTTTGCATATTCATATAAAAGAGAGGAAGCACTAAAATCCAATAAAAAGAGCTGTTTCTCCTTGCGCACACACATTTTTCCCATCTGTTTTTAAATATTATAGATCTGATAAAAGATAATGAGAATAAATATACATCCGATCCCTGATCAGGATGTAACGTCCAATTTGGATCGAGTCTGAAACTACGTCCATCCCTAGTATCAATACAATGTCAAATGAAAGTTCGTGAGTAAAGATGGCCACAGGCTAAAAGCTGACCAGTCTGATAAACAGTGATCAGCCATTCTTGCGTTGACCTCTCTGAAGTCTCTCTTTCGCTTCACTGTCGCTGCCAAACAGCTAACAAGAGAGAGAACGCGTCCGACTGCAAGGTAACACAGACAACATTTCCTGTTTCAGAGTACCGCAAAGTACTCCCTCAGCTGTGACCAAATCTGCAGGAGGCGGTGGTATGTTCCCCTGTCGCCGGCACTGCCGATCGGCATTTCCTGCAGTCTGAGTGTCTAAAATTGAGTCCATAAAGCTCCCACACTGGCGAGGAAACTCTTCTCAGGCGGCGGCGGAGGGTCTTGCAGAGGATCTGTCCACTTTGACATGATCTTCCAAAGCAGTGATGGCAGTAGCTAGCTAGACTCCCTGTCTGAAAGCACCATACAGTAGGTGCATTGGAAACTCAGTGCTACACAAAGGCACGGACTGGTAAAAGGCTCCACTTAATCACTGTGAACTAAAGACCCCCTGCTTATCAGTCCTTATCGGTTTGTTGCACTGTAGCATCTCATCAATTAAGCAAACAGTGATGCTGATTCGTGGATCAAGTTAATAGGACTGAAGCCAAATCTGACTTGACCCTTGTACCCCCCTTGGGCATTTTTGTACATTTTTCTCAACATTTTTTTTTGTTGATTTGGCACAGCCTGTGGCATGAATTCCAATGCTGTTTACTCTTACATGTCTTTTATACTCTATTGATGCATTTTGTACCCTCTGGACACCTTCATGTTAAAAAATTTACACGAACAAAAATACAGCTATTAAATCAAATCAATATTAAATGAAATTAAAAAAAACATTTTTTTTTCATAAATCACTTAAACAACTTCAAACTTGCCCACTGACCTGGCAATGTGGCAAAGAAAATGTGTGATATTTGATATTTTTACTGCATTCCACCAGATTCACCACCAGTGTGTGTGTGTCCGTGTCTGTGTGTGCGTGTGTGAGAGAGAGAGGGTGTGTGTGT
>CAEMYA010000179.1:9800715-9813937 GCA_903131615.1 Diplodus sargus | reverse complement strand
TGACCACAACAGCTGCAATTTTTAAGAAGCAGCGGGGAACTTTATCCGGCTCAGTCAAAGGCATTTGTGTCAAGGAATTTACTGTTTATGGCAAAATGGTTACAGTGTTAGATTTAATGGAAAAGACTCTGCTCTTTGAGGGAGCTCCCACAGAAGACGAGCAGAAAAGACGATTCTGCTCGAACTAATCCCCACAATAAACACCACATGCACATGGGATCTTGGTTAAATCACTAATACCAAACATTTAGCACTCATGTCTGAGGTTGGGGCATTAGAGGGCAGGGAGAATAATTCAGGCCGAAGTCTTTATTCACCGCATTCATAAACAGACCACACGCACTGTAAGCTGTTTGTTGAAATACTGAACTAATTGTTCCAGTATCATATCTTGTGCTTTTAGAGGGAATTGAGACTAGTAGTAACTTCTGTTCCGGATTTATCTAATCACAGCATCGAAGAAGTTGCCTTCCAGTTGCAGTTTAGTGTATTTGGAACAGTCGACGTTTCCCATTGATAAAATGCTGTCTTCTTTCGTAAACTGAGTGTAAATGGTGAAATCAGTCGTAACAGCTGCTAAATGTCGGTAGGCAAGACGCGCTTCAGTCACGGACCCAGACCGACTGGTGCAGCGGTGCCAAGACAAATCTTTGGCAAGGAAATAAACAATTTAATGTACAGCATTTAATGCTGAATTTACAAGATGGCCTGACTAATTCAACATGAGCTTGACTCACTCTACGACTCTCAAAATCACACCATTTGTAAGGGAGTACTGCGGTTGCTCGATGCTTAGTTGAAACAGACTGCGTTCGCAGAATATCCGCCTGCTAACGTTGGCAATTACCCTCACGCAGAGACCCACCTTACCTTCTTGCAGAGATATCTGGAATTTTACGGCCATTAGCAGAACTTTCCAACCGGGCCTTCCTCTTTTTAATGCCCTCCCTCTTTTCTCTTCCTCTGGTTCTCTCTTTCTTCTCCGCTGTCCATTTTTTCGCCTGACTGCTCGGCCACACAGACTACAGTGAGGGGGCTGACAGTCCAAAGTTCTGAGGGATTGTAGCTTCTCTGTATTGTTTCCCTTTGATTTTCCCATTTCATCTTACGCTGGTACGACACAGCAGGCCAGTCGGCTCACTAGGCCGCCAGCGATTCCCCCTTCGCGAAAACAAAAGGAACGCTGTGGCTGTCGGGTTAACAAGTCCACGCTGTACACCTGCATAAATATGACCGGACATTACTAGTTGGCTGTTGGTTCAGCTCCTGAAGATTGAGCTGGTGAAGCATGTACGAAACAGCTGGTGCCAATCTGCTGTTTTTAATCCTGGCTCAACCATGCAAGGCACTTTGCAACTTTGTTTGAAAAAGTCCTGTATAAATAAGTTATTGCTATTATTGTTAATCAGCTAATGCGGGCGCGACTCCAGTGTCTCTGCCTGAACCACTGCTATGCTCCATTTACTTTCACTTTCAGGAATTGCTCCGCATGTTGTTTTAATACACAAATGCTAAACTAATGTCTCACTTAGAGAAGTGGGTGGTGGGTCATTTTGTCTGGTTTTATTATGACTTATGTAGATTAATAGCAGCATTTAGTGAGAACTGTGCTTAAAAAACAGCACCAAAATTTGACAGAAAATACAAATTTGTATCAGTAAAACGTTCCACTTTCAGAGATCTATGTCTTCCATAATCCGGCACAAATGTTTAGTCGATAGTGAGAGATGGTAATTGTGGGTTGTCTTGTTCTGAATGCGCGGATGCTTTCTCGAATCTGCCTTAGCAGCCTTCACCTTATTTACCTCTGAGCCACCAACTGGTCCAAATCTCAGACATTACAAAAGACAGTTCGGGCAGATATTATGTCCACACGCATCTACACTTTGTCCCCTGCTACTAGTGGAGGCTATTTTACCAATGATCTTGGATAATATGGCCCTTTTGCAGTGAGAACAACAATTCTCCACTTGCACAATGTGATGTGATGTATTTACGAACGGCACGTTCTTTTTCTTTCCGGGCCAATTGTACATTATCCATCTGTAGTTATCTCAGTACATTTTTTTTTACAGTCATAACTTTGTTTAAATAATTTACTTTTCCTAGTTCCCTTTGGATATTTTGCATATTGTAAATATTGTATACAGTGTATTAGATGTTTTTAATCATTTGGATAATCACGTAGGTGCTTTGAAACTAGCATGGTTGGCCTGTCAGCTAGCCTATCTGCCGTCCATAAACGCTCTGCACATACAGATACACACCAGTGAAGTCGAAGTTCTTAAAGCGGATATGAATTACACTGCATTGTGCAAGTGAACAATTTATCAAGGAAGTAAACTACACTGCTGATCATGTCTGTAAAATTTGAATTATTTGATCTTCGCCTGGGTTTGTTTGTTTTTTGTCTGTCAGTGATTTGTACTCCAAACAAACACACACACAGATTTATGGCTTATTATTACTTTCCCATATTTTTAATCCAAACCACAGATAATTAGCTGAACTTACTGGTTAGCATCTGGCCAGGCAAAAACCAATAAAATGAGATGTCCATAAAAGTCATTTCCAGTCTGATTTACCGCGCTTTTGGACAGTTGCCTTGGCAATAGGTAGTGACATGGTCTGTGCTAAAAGTCCCCATTGGGGCAGTATAAAGGGTGTGTCGAAAATGTGCACATGCACTCCAAGGCAGGACTATCACCACGCCATCTGTAGTCACTCCACAGGAACATAACCAGCACCATTTATTGCACATATGATTACTGGTTGGCATACTTTTTTTTTTTTTTTCTTTTACAAGCCATCTGCTCAGCAGAGGTGAGAAGGGATTTGTGAAATGGAAGACTGTAGCATATTGATTCCCAGCTTTAACACATAAATATCCATTCTCAGCACTTGGCTGCATTTAAATTGTGTGAGGTAAGTCTGCTAATTGTTAGGCCGTTATCAGCTGATATAACGAAGAGAGAAATAATGCATGTCGGAATCAAACAGGGCTCCTTTGTGACACCCGGCGCAGAACACAAGCCCTCGACCTCGCAATATTTAGATCACAGATTCCGTCGCCCGTGTTTGTTCACAAACAGGCCGACTCTTTGAGGTGAATGACTGGGGCTGGCTCACGTATCTGAGGGGCCTCGTTTTTGTGTGTGCACCCGTGAGCCTGTGCACTCATAACGTCTGACTCATTTTGGAGTCAATTCTAACAAGACTGGGAGAGTGTCTGTCTCCCTCTGCTGTGTCAGTGTGAGTGTTTGTGTATATGAAGACTCATTCTCTGTCTGTCTGACTGAACCTGCCATATATAGAGGAAGTCTGTGTTGCTTTAACACCTAATTAAGAGAGTTTGCACTTAGAATATGTGTCATTTTGTTATTATGAGCTATTTGTCTTAACAATAAACGAATCACATACAAGTATGACTGGTACATTGGATGTTTTTCTAAAACGCGGCAACACATTTATGATAAACTGCGTTACGTGTTTCCCTCGAGCTCTGTGGCACAATAAAACACCCACTTTACGCAGACAAATTAGCCAAACTTTGCTGTGAGGCTTAGGAGCCTCCGTTTTGAAAATATTTTCATGATAATAATTCGATGCACAGTTCAGTGGCTGACTCAAATGGCTGCTGTGCAATTCCAATGGATTATGAAAAGCTGAACTGCCAATCCATGCGTCTAATGCCTTAATGTTGTAGAGTCCCGGTAATGATTATGTTTATTTAAAATGCGCAAAACTTAGAACTGAATTGCTCTTTTAGCAAAAAAAAATAAAAAAATAGCTGCAGTGACACTGTAACACAAATGTAATCACCCAAGTCTTCCTATCTTTCTGTAAGTAAACTGGATGATTCTGCACTAAACCATTGCAGTGTATTTCATTTTTTGAATATTAATCTTGAGCAGTTCACAAAAGGTTAATGCTCTTTAGCGACATTGCCTTTGCCAATGCTCAGCCGAGAAGGATTAATGCAGCGATGATGACAGTACAAATATAATACATATACATTTATTATGGCAATGTTATTATCAATTTGTTGAAGCTGTTTGGCTTTAATTTACTTTGTCTGAAATGAGTCTGTCAACTTGTCTTTCTCCAATCAGGTAGCATCTTTAAAAAAGAACTTCAGGGCCACAAGATACATACTGAGTGTATGCGAGAGTTATGGTAATCCAATCCACACAAGAAAACTCACATTTAGATAACAAAAAGCAGGATTACGTTGTGCAGTGTGAGCAAAGCAAAGCCGTTTGTTCTCAGTTTGAAACCGTTCTTAGCGCTCGTGATTAAAAAGCGGTCCGAGGCGGCAGAAATGCAGACAGAATACATTTGCCAAAATGTGCACCAGAATGCACAATGTGCCACTGATCTATAGAAACACAAACTCAGCTGTGCTGTGCTGCTCTGCCCCAATCTCAAACGGCTTCATTTGGCAGAAGCGGAGCTCTTTGGGCCAAAGATCAATGACTGTCTTTGTAGCTGTCTCATTAGGCTTGAGGTGTTATGTCCTGGGTGAAGTGAGGGCCTGAGCTGTCAACCGATCACCACCTGGTAGTGATTTGAATCAGATGGCAGAGACAGTGGTGTGCGCCGCCATATGTGCAGCCCCGGATTTGCTGAGAACAAGTCGGTCCAAAAAATCAGTGTCAACTCTCACCTCGGAGCAAACTTTCTCCAGTTGTCTGCAGAGGTTGGGGGCACATTTGAACAATGTTCAAACCCCGCAGCACGGACACCGGCAGTGAGGGAGGCTGTCAAGCTGCAGAAGGAGGCCATCCAAACCCTGGGCTGGCACTGGCGAGCTCCAGACTGAGAGGATAGGTTTTCGCAGGCCAAAAAGCCTGTGTAGGCCAAAAGGCTGCTGCGGTTGCAGAAGTAAATGGGTGTGTTTGGAGAGGCTATGGAGGATGACTTTTAAATGGCTCCAATCTGAATGGCAATTAGAGACTTAAGCCGCTTCAGCCAGGCAGAATATAGCTGATTCAACTGGGGGCATTAATATTATATTAGCATTGATTTAAATCTTTAATATTCATTGAACAGTAATAATTGATATTATGAATTAATTTGATTTCTCTCCGTATGCTGGAGGAGTGTTATCTTAACAATGCAGTATGGGCAACCTGTCAGCAGCTGGCTGACTGACTAATAGATTGACTCGCCCACTTGAGGGACATAAACTCACGATGCAGTCCAGCAGATACGCTTCTTGTTATCTTGCAGGTTCTGATATC
Source organism: Diplodus sargus (assembly GCA_903131615.1). Classification (NCBI taxonomy): domain Eukaryota; kingdom Metazoa; phylum Chordata; class Actinopteri; order Spariformes; family Sparidae; genus Diplodus; species Diplodus sargus. Next base: position 9,808,694 of record CAEMYA010000179.1, on the reverse strand, counting down.
CTTGTGTCAACATAAAGCCGTATCATACAAAGCGCATCGTAGTTGAATTATTAGGATAGTGGTTGGTCGACTAATACAAGGCTTAAATGGGGATCAGTATTATAATGTCACATTCTGCTTGGTTTTATTCAGGGAGCAAACAGAAGTACAAAGCGCCCGACGCCAAGCGCAATCTGTGTCGTTTGGCGCAAGTAAACAGTTTTTTATCCTCTGATGTGTCTGACTCAAGCTGTGCGAGTTTGGGCGGCGCACTAAAGTCATGCACACCATTAGATGATAAGTACTAGCTGACTATAACCATCACCGGTCACACTGGAACAAGTCAGTAAGACAGCTCTAACAGTCTAACAAGCTCACTCTTTCCCTCTCGCTCTTCTGATCATATATGCTGCCTCTACCTCGGCTCGTTTTGCTGCTTACCCCTGCTGTAGTGTACGTGCTGATTTCTCCCTCCTCCACCTCCTGTTCGACTGTCTCATTACCATACTTGCGATGGCATCTTCTGCCCTGTGCATAATGTATATACTGCATCTCAGTGATATGCACCCTCTGGGTTCTCTTCAGTATATTCCTTGTAGTTTTTCTGCGCTCCCTGTGAATTTCATATGCTGCTTGGATTCATTTAGGGAGCACCTTCATGCACAGGAGCTTTTACATTTAAATATGGACAGTGGGTAGAACTCCAGCCTTCACAGCGAGTAGGTCCTGGTTTGGTATCTGCCAACCTTGTTTTTATAAAAAAAAAAAAAAAAGAAAAGTGAGTGTATCGCCAACATAACTGTGGACATCCTCTGGCTTTCCTCCACAGTCCAAATGAAAATATTGCGAGTTCAAGGTGAATGTGAAACTCATACGCATTGATATACTGTACAGTAAACTCTTTTTCACATCTATGCGACTGAATGGGCCAAATGCCAATGACTACCAAAATGATATACTCTATTGAATACTGTGTGATTGTTGCAAACTACCAGCAACAGGGGCATTGATTTGAGTCCCAAAACCTGGAAATGAGTTGCATTGTGTGCCCTTCCCGTTCCTTCATCAAGCATTTATGTGTCCTAAAAAGGCGGTTCATGACAAGTTCCAAGACAAACATCATCTTGCCGAACAAGGAGACTCATCGACTCACTCGTCGGCTTTGGTGGTGACGTTAAAAGCGGCCCGCAATATAGTTGGTTGTCTGGCCTAATATTAGCTTTTTACATGTGGTGATTGCATATGCGCTTCAAAAATCCTAAAAGTGGCATTAATTTGTGAAGATGGTGAAGTATCATAAACTTGTGTTTGCCACAAAGCTTATTTTCTGCAATAATTAGGAATCAAATTGATAAATCCCAAACGCCTTTTGTTGAGGGAACCAGGGCGATGCTAACATCTGGGTGAGAGGACGGGCTCATGCATTAGGTGTAAATCAGTTCAGTTGTTTTATTCATGTGTCCAAAATGTACCTTGTGTCTCACCCAAAGTGTGATGATTTGAGCCTGGACGGGTTAAATCTATCTTCTACGATAAAAAGCCCCAAAAGAAGAAGTTTCCAATGGGGAAACTGCTATCAGTAACCTCAACTGCTTATGTCACTATGTTCACTGTGCTGCACGTGCAAGAAGAATTGCCATAGATACCATGACACGCTAATTGAGCAAACTATCATTTCAATATAAATCCTGTCTTAATAAATTTGAAAATAATGACAGACTGTAAGAAAAAAAAAAAAAAAACACCAACTACAGAGGTGATATCTGCCCGCGTTAGCCTATCTTTCAATCTGCCACATCTGCTGCACCAACTGATGGGTTAATGAGGGGCATGCATGTCCTGTCCTATTTCCTGCAATCAGCTCACTCAGACATTTTGACAGGAGGCAATTATGGACGAAAAATACTGAGGAGGCTGCAAAATTGCTTAGACACACACAGACACACACACACACAGATATATCTATTCAGAGGGTCAAAACGGCATCAGGGATAAGGCCCGGGTGCACCTGATTGGCATTCACTTTGGAATTAAGCTTGACATGTGGAGGACTGTGCACCATTTAAACCAAAACCGCAGGGACTCTTACACACACTGCAGCTACTATAATTTGCAGATGATTTGGGGTCACGAACAGAGAAGAAATCCATATATTTCTCAAATAAGATTTTGTGGCGAGCTGACAATAAAGGTAAAGCCGCACTATCACAAAACCCTCTTTAGATACAGTGGACCTTGTACATGCTCTGTTTTTTTAATTTGTGTGGGTCCTTATGTATGAAAAGTAGATAAAAAATATATATGAATAAAAGTCACCAGAAAACCAAAAAGACAAAACAAAATTAAAACAGGAGCATGCTGGGATGCGATGTGATGTGAACTATGAGGAGAACAAAAATACAAAGCGGCCGAGATAACCCGCCTCTGACTTAGGTCGGGGTCATTAAAAAAAGTCTGCCTGTGCATCTCCATCTTGCTGAGTGATTGATCGATAAGGCAGTCAGAAATGATGCAGGCCAGTCATATATCAACCAAATACCTAATATAACCTGCCTCCGCACCCCTGCATCCCCCCAAGGTGATATTGACTGGAGTTTGGTGGAGAAGGGCAAGAGAAAAATATCCACACTCAGCATGCTAAAATCATACATTAATCAATCTAACACGAGTCAGAAGCTGTAGCTGTGCGCTTTTGCGGCTCGTTGGTTAGAAAAAGGGGATTTGGGGTATTTGGAGTTGCCATGAATTCCTTAAACTGTCACACTGTCCCATCTCCGGTATGTCTCACTCACATAGGTGCCCGTTACATGCACGGGAATATTGCTTTTGCTATTTTTAGTAACAATCAGATACTGCTTATAATTACAACCAAATCTCCCTGTGGAAAGTTTGCTAATCAAGGTATAAGACACTTTTTAAATAAAGGGCTTAAGAAACACATTAAAAAAAGGCCCAGACTAATTCACAGATGCCTGGTTTCTGACAAGAAGCTGATTTAAACGCGTGAAGTGTCTCCTAATCTGCCCTTCCACCTTGGGCAATCTGTCATGATTGACAGTGTGTGTTCAGTGGGAACAACACAAACATTCAATCTGACTGCTGAGGGCCCCGCAAGACATTTAATTTCTCTCCAATGAGACAGCTAGGGGAGTAAACCCTGTGATTACAGGTATAGCACTGGTTAAAGTTCAGCTTGGCAGGATACTGCTCTCTGGTGATTCGGGCGCATTAACATCCCAGACACTCAAGATGATTTGCATGCATTGTCAGCCCTTTTTAAAACATCACACAAAGCACTTGAACAGCTTGCTGCTACCGGGGCCAAGAAGCCTCAGACCTCCCTGCTGTCAAAGATTTGTAGACTCACAGCCCTAATCGCGGTGTTGGTGGTGGCGAGGTTACGTCTTATCTGAGGAGAATGACTGGAGGTAATTTGTTTTGTCTTATCTCAATAAATACCATTAGAGGACATTAGTTAAGGTATACTTTAACTTCTTAAGTTAAAGGCTGCACATGTTAGCATCTAGACCTTACTAAAATGAATCACTGGTTTTGTCTTCATCTATAAAATTAGACAAAAAACAAAAAATGACAATCTGGTTTGAATTAAGTTACATTTATTGATTTGAATTAAGTGCTGAGTGTCAAAATAGATAACCAGGCAAACCAGCCCATTCTTCCCCCGTAGGAGTCGAACACACAGCCTGGTCAGTGACGCTGTAGCTACCCCTCTAACGTCACTTCGTGAAGCACCCCTTCAAGAGGGTGAAAAGTACAAGTCAGCGGTGGTAGACGTGGTTGGATAGGTCATGCACTTGACTTTACCCGAAGAGTCCAGGGTTGCATCCAGAGTGTGACCAAGGGTGCAGAATGATTTGTTTTTTAAGTAGGTTAAAGGGATAGTTCGGGTTTTTTGAAGTGGGGTCATATAAAATACGTATCTATAGTAGGTCTGTTCACTACCGTAATCACGGATCAGCACAGCCTCAGTTTGGAGAAGTAGAGAGCCTCGCCTTAAAAAATCTATAACAGTTCAATGGAAAATGTAAATGGAAAATTCACACCGCTTTACATCGCTGTCAGACCGGCCTTTCTTTTGGCACTACATTTTCTCAGAACCTCCGTATCCCTACGCATGAGCGCAACTGGGCAACAGGTGATCTGCGAGCAGCGAAATACAGCACAAGGCCCAGTTGCTGGACGAGAGGTTTACTTTCGATAAAAACGAAACTTAACTCTCCGTATCCCTCCGCAATAGCGCAACTGCGTAGGGATACAGAGGTTCTACGGTTGAGAAAATGAAGTGCCAAAAGAAAGGCCAGTCTGACAGCGATGTGAAGTGGTGTGAATTTTCCCTATACAACATACACTTGAACTGTTATAGATTTTTTAAGGTGAGCCTTTTTTTAGGTGGTTAATTTTGCTTTTTCTCTGGACTCCGTTCACTGCAGTACAAAGCTGAGCGTCTGGCTGGAGCGGCTCTCTGCTCCTCCAAACTGAGGCTGCGCTGATACGGTAGGGAACAGACCGACTATAGATATGTACTTTATATGACCCCACTTCAAAAAACCTGAACTATCCCTTTAATGAACATAATTTTGCGCAAGTAACTATATTACGTCACAAGTAATGCTTGACTAACTTTTTCCATCAAAGTAATAGCAGAAAGACGACCAGACATTAAAACGAAGAAAGTTAACATTGTCTCTCTACAATAGCCTCAGATTAACCCAGTCTCTGTTGATTTAAAACCTTTTACTATCATTCACAACTTATTTTTTTAATTGTAATTTTTTCAATCAAAAAAGAACACCTTTTCTTATGTCAGACTCTATGTCAAAATGTGTTGTCAGATATAGGGATGTAACGGTTACCGGTGTCACGGTAAACCATGGTAAAACTCCCTAGGGTGAAAGTTACCGCTTAAGTTTTAATTACCATGGTAACCACCACGGTCAACAACCGCGGTGTGGAAAACTCGCGAGATACTTCCAAGTCTCACTACGCAGGCGCAGCATTCAACGAGCGCTTGTTATGTAATGAAGAAGACACGGTGGAGGGAGGACGTGATAGTAGCGGCCCTAAAGGCATTTTTCTGCCTTCAAAGAGAACCAAATCTGAACTCTATTATTATTCTGGTTATTATAAGAATGCTCAGGAAGAGCTGGTCGAGGATGGCAGCCCTATCTGCAGGAGCTGCAAGAAGAACGTTGTTGTGAGGGGCGGCAACACATCCAATTTACGCAAACATCACCCTCAACTGTTCAGCGAATGCAAGGTAAGCTAACCTTAAGCTCAGGTGCATGATGTATGTGTATGTCGAGTTTTCTCTGTCTAATTTGCTGTTGTCACTAATGTAAACTGTAAACCGCTTATTAATTGTAGATTTCACTTTTTAAAGTCGACCTAATAATTCCCCAAATATTGATGCAGGGCTGCAGTGAGGAGGATTTGAGACAAACACGTGCTGGGTGGACTGAGTTAGTGAACGCAAACTGACTGAGATGTCTGACTTTCATCTCAGCTCCGCTCACCGGAGCAGCGTCTACCTGTGGCTCAGCAGCCGTTTGACCAATCAGATTGACCGAGTCCACTGACAACAAACAGAGCAGGCAGACACAGAGACAGACAGCCAATATATATGTAAGTAATATCAGAAATATGTAACACTTGTGGATTATTTGTAGAATAGACTATATATAAAGAATCATATAAAATGGTGAATATAACAAGTGTCTAGATAGAGATAAGAGCCAAAATGGAGTATTCATAATAAATGTAACAATAATCCTTTTTGTTTTGATCTGAAAAATGATCTAACCTGTTTCTTACAACAGTAATATGATCTAAATTGAGAGTTTTGTGATCTGTTGTTTGCGCCGTTAGTGTTAAGTAACAATGACGGTAATAATTATAATGACATTTTCTATTCATTTCTATTTTTCACAGAGAGGGTCTGCTGGCCAATCGAGTGCTTCTGCCACTACATCTCATTCTACCTCTGCAATGCAGACATTAAAGGACACGTTTCAAAAACAGGCTGCCTCATCACAGAAAGCCAATGACCTATTTTGCACAGTTTTGATACATTCTTTTATACTTCTTTAATGTTGATTTTGCAGTGTTTTGTTAAGGTTTTGGATTTGGACTATTGAAATATAAATCTTGGTCAAATTATTTTTAATTTATCAGTGTATCAGTGTTTTTTCAACATTTTGAGGACATTTTAAAAATACCGCGGTATACCGATAACCGTGATAATTTTAGTCATTATTACTGCGGTGTGAAATGTTCATACCGTTACATCCTTAGACATGATTTTGTGAAAGCGAAAGAAAGATTGTCTGGTTGTCAATTACAGTGTCCCTGAGTTTTCTTTCACCTTGCAGTTTGTACTTTGCAATGATGAACCCAACAGTGACAATTCACCAATTAACCACCTAGTCTGTCTGTTACAGATTGCATCAAAGAAATACATCTTTGTGATCTGTGAGGCGTGTAATCAGTGCTTTTGCGTTCAGATTTTTGAATGCTAGCTGCCTTCCTGCTCCTGTTGGCATCGGTTGTCTGGTTTTGTTAAGCTTAGAAGAGAGTTTCGAGTCCCTTGTTTGTCAGACATGAGAGCTCACTCTGCGCTGCCATCCAGAACAGAATCCAATCAAAATAAACAGTCCAATGAAAGTCACTGCAGCATGGTGTCCCTCTTCTACTGGCAACAACTTCTGCCTGCCATCAGTGAAGTCCTTTTCACCCCTGCTAGTGCTCTGCTACTATCTGATACCTTCTCTGCCAGAGAGGTTATGTTTTTGGTCGCAATTGCTTGTCAGTAAACATCTCAAAAATGTGTGAACAGATTTTGACGGGAGTCAGTGGGTAGTTTAGCCACGAGCCAGGAAACAATGATTCAATACATCTCTTCTGTTTCATATGTCAATATGAACGGGATCACAGTCAAAGACAATTGTGTTGAATGGCTGATGATTGTTGATGTTTTTTAGACAATTTAGACACATTTTGTTGTGTCAGCTAACATGCTAGTAAATATTTCGGGATCGCTCAGAGGCGGTATGTGCAAATTTGCCCTTAAACGTGGTTGCAGTCTCACGGCATATTCAAGAGCTGAGAATCAATATAAATCCAACCATGCTACAAACGAGGTTAACATTTGAAAACAAAGCTTTTACATGCTAATTAGCTCTCAGCCCAGGTCACATTTAGAGAAGTTTATATATGATTTGTAGCAGTTAGTGACCTATTCAAGTTGAAGAGATGCGGTTTTGCAGTTGAAAAATTGGGTGTCGCCTATGCTGATTTAATCAAGGAAATGAAGAATCCTGATAAAAAGGTTTCCACAAATCTCGGTTCTGGAGTAACGAGGCAAATCACAGCCTTGACCACAAAGACACAAAAGAATGAATAATTTGTTTGCCTCACTTAACATCACATTCTTTTGCACTCTAATGACAGAGTTTGAAGTCATCCTGCCATCAGACAAACAAGGCTGACTAAAAACCTTCTTTGTCGAGGTGATGAGGCAAAACACACGGTCACAATCCCACCTGTTGTTTCCTGCACTATTTGATACATCTGAACGGACACATTTGTGCTCCTGTTGTTTGGATGCTTTTTTCTCAGATATTGCTTTATGTAAGTGTTTTTTTTTGTTTTGTTGTCTGCATCCTGCAGGATGTCTGGAAATAAAAGGCAAATGCGCTGTGTTGAACTTCCGCTCAGGTCATGCACCCAGCATAGCTGTTGGCGGGGGTACTGGATCTCGCTGAGCTTTTGAATATGTATCTGTAGGTGATGTCTTTGTTTTCTCTGCGTGACATAGCCTTTTCAATTTTATGCAGATCCCCTCGGTGTTGAGGACTGAGTATTTTGAGAAATATTCCGACTTCTTATGCTTTATTCCTTTTCTGAAGGGAGGTACAAGGGAGGTTAATGAGAGTTTTACACCGGCAAGTCTCAAAAGACATTTTTAAATATTGCTTGAATAG
>CAEMYA010000179.1:9786052-9800629 GCA_903131615.1 Diplodus sargus | reverse complement strand
AATAGCCTTTTCGGAATAGCGGGGTCTTTGAAAAAAAGGGAAACCCCGCCATTAAGATGAATTGAAGTCTATGTTCGGAACAGCGGGGTTTCGGAAAGCCGGGGTGTAACCCCCAAATATATATTGTGAAATCAGTCATTCCTTGGCTTTCAATAAGATCTTCTTTGTGACAAAATATTGTAGTCCTGTGCATGTTTTTTTTCGCAATGGAGGGGTGTTGGAACGGAAGGCTGTCCCCATATTTGGGAACCTTTTGCTACCGCTCAAACAGATTTAGCAGCAGGAAAGCAACCGTATAGGTTTACTGTGAAAGAAACGTAATTACGACCATATTTAGTTTTCTTGTCAGGTGGTGACCCACAGTGGTAGTAGTTGATCTCACACCAGCAAAGGAGAAATTCAGTACTTTTAACATACTAACGTAGTTGAGTTACGTCATGTACATACCATTACTCAAGAAGTTTTGGAACGCAAAGCTAACCACAACGTAGTTTTCCTGCCTAAATGTGACCGAACTGCGAGTGTACAATGAAGTTCCAGTTGGCATGTAGCTGGAATGCTGCAATGGTTGTGTTGTTATGGGAATGGTGATATATGTTGTTTACGCGTCACTGACAATCGACCAATGCAATAACTTAGATATGTTAAGGATAGATAAGGATGTGTTGGGTAAGACTAATTGTTGAGGTTTATGTTTTGGACTATTTTTCAACTGTCTTTGTCAGGAACGGGTTACATGAGCATATAAACTGGATCTGACTCCACTTAGTTATTCTTGATGAGGTAAACGTTTCACTCATGCTGTTTTTTTTCCTGTTTGTTATGTCCATCTTGCATTGTTCTCTTGCAAGAAACGAGCCACTCCAAATCCATCAAGACATCTGCTTGATCAGGCCTAGGGGTGAGAATCGAGAACCGGTTCCGACTCAAAACCGATTCCAACTGACCAATTCCATCGGAATTGTACGCCTCCGCCGTTATGCCGCTATCGATTCTTCTTAACGATTCCTTGCCTGCGCGAGGAAATTTTGCGTCGCTTTACATTTGCGTCACACTCTCTGCGGCGACTCAGACCTTCAACCGCGAGGCAGCATCATGGAGAGGAGGAAGTGATCTAAAGCCGGGCTGCATTTCACCAAACAAGATGTGTAATCAGTGCAATGCTACCCGTGCTACCAGTGCAATCAACCCAGATGCGAGAGGATGCTGGCGTAAATAACGGCACTTCTAAATTCGTAGCACAACTGCTTTTTTTCTGTTGAAGATAGAAAGCCAAGTTGTCCCTACAAGCTCTGAGGCTGTGCTACTAACTCTGAAGGCTGCACACCTGAACAACTGGCTCCATGAACTCACCTTTTTTCCGCTGACCAGCTGTTTGCCTCGCCAATCGGCTGTTATCCTAGCAACGCTAACTTTCAAACCGACGTACTCAATACTCTGCGGGCTGTCCATCATTGCTCCGTTGGTCCTCCCTCCAGCACAACCTCATCGTTATTCACCGCCTGGCTGCTTTGTCGCTCTCCTCTGCTGCTGTGGTCTCCCCCCGGCTCGCGGCGATGTTGGATGGAGCCTCCAGACGCAAGTTTGTTCATACTGACAAACTTGCGTCTGCCTCCGTGCAGACTGACAGGCGCTCCATTTATCCTTTGTTTTGTTTTTTCCACTTTGTTAAGTGTCCTTGGGTACCCTGAAAGGCGCTACATAAATTAGATGTATTATTATTATTATTATTATTATTATTATTATTATTATCATTAATGCTGTAATATCCTGTAAGGGTGCAAATACCAGCAACATGCTAAAACATTTGTCTACCCAGCATGGGATTAAGTACTGAGAATGTCATGTGTTGGACCGCCTGCGTACCAGTGCTAATATTGCCGCTGGTCAGACAAGCTCCACTTGGACCTCCGCTGACAACGGTAACGTTGACATTAAATATCCTGCATTAGCACACTGTCGCCTTGCAAATGCAAGCAGCATGCACAGTTTTTTGTTGTATGTTTGAGTTGTTCATGTTCATGTTCACAATCTTGTGCAGACATCATTTTGGGAAATAATAAAATGGTTGCTTTTGGTGCAGAAGACTGTGTAGAACTCCTGTTTTACCACTCAATGAAGCACTCAGGAATCAATATGAGAATTGATAAGGAACTGGACTGATATTGATAAAAAGTTATCAATTCCCACCCCTAATCAGGCCTCTTGTCATACAGAATGAAAACTCCTTCCTCTGAGAAAATAACCAGGTCGGCATTGGATGAAGGGATACCTCTTTTCCTCTTTTGTGCAGGGGGCAGAGAGTGATGGTCACTTAAGAAAGGCTGGGAGCGAGAGTAGAGCTTGAGTTTCTGGTGCTGATAAGGTTAACTGCATTCAGAGTTGTACCTTAAACTTGAAAACAGCTTTGGCCTTGGATTCAGTGAATCTCTTTACAGAGGAACGATGAATAAGACATGCGCTTTTGGGGCAGCACCAATGCATTGCACTGTTTTTGATATTTAATTTAACGCGTGGCTCTAACAGAAGAATACTGATGAGATGACAGGGAACACTCAATGTCAAGACGTCACAATACACAAGCGATGATGAGTTGTCATTACACAACACATCAGCAAAATGATTAACTTTTGTTGCCCCATATTTTTATTTTGGGCTCAATTTCACGTCACCTGATAACAGGCTGATTTGATGGGCAGTTGCCCTATCATTTTATCTGACATGCTTTCCTCCCAGTTGCATCAGTTTTCTGCCAGTCCTGCACACCCTCCTCTGGGTAAAGATTATCTTTCAGTGGATGAGTCACAGAATTGTGGTTAGCACATGTCAGGTTTCCTCAAGATGCTGTTTTTCTTTTCTTTTTACATAATGATGTGGCCTTTTCCTCCCACGTCATTACTTTTAGGCAACCTTTGGATTTTAAAGATGCAATATGCAAGATTTTACTCAAATATTCAAACATTTACCAAAATGATCAACAGACATCAGAATGTTAAAACACATTTTTTCTTCCCATTCTAAGTTAAAATGCTAACCGGCTAAGCCTAGCCTGTCCTGGTCCAAATCTCCTGTGTTAGCAGTTATACACTTCCTGAGTGCTCTGAGCCCAGTCTGAACCATTAGCTTACTGCAATTTGTTGTTGAGTAGAAATTCAACAGGGGGCCAATTCTTACAAATTGCACCGTTTTAATGTATTAATGTATTGAATTATGACAATTGAGTTGGTTGCAGTTATGGCATAATCCTGCATGTAATTTGCAACGTATCAGTACTCTGTCTGTTTCATGAGACTTAATGATACACTATCCTGGCGCGTACAAATTAATTCTAGTTGCCGACTTTGATAGTATGTTTTTGCCAATATCAATTTAGAACAAAGATGCCGAAAATTTTTAAATTCCAAATAAACCCTCAAGTCTGATTCCATGAGTCGGAGTTAGTTTGAGTTTCAGGTCTATCTGATGATTTATCAGAGATTTAATTTACATATATCATATTATACAGCATAAATATAAAGCCAAGAATCCTATCTGAGTCAGCGTTTCAAACTCAAATTTACTTTCATACTTATGTATTTGCTCTAACTATGCAGCAGTTCAAATTCCTCAGAATTCAGCTGAGCAGTCACATCCTACATACTCATTTTACATTGCAGAAATATTTACTCGATACATTCGAGGAGGTAAATACGACAAAGGTATTATTACATATACAGTATATTTAACGGTCAGAATAACAGCCACATTCATCTCAGAGATTCATTTGAATTCATTGCTTTGCACATCTGACAGTTATCTTATGAAACAGCATAAACCTGCAGCACCATCGGCAAGATAATCAGAGAACTGTCATCAAGTCGGCCATTAAATGCCAGCACCACATCTCTTTTTCGCAGAGGATGGAATGTTGCCATAAACGTATCTACTTTGTTTTCAGCGTGTAAAAGTTTAGCCTGTTTGGAAATGTCTGCAGACACTTCTTTTTTTATAATTGGATTCAATAAAACTTGTTTAGCTGAACTTTAATGATAGAGGCGTCACACCAATTGGAATAACAGTAAACAGAGCAGCAGGGGTAAGTTAGGGCACAAATAAACAAACCCAGTGTATACTGACCTGTACATTGGGCAGTCTCTATGATTTTAAAGTGCTTTGCGTCTAACCGTTTTCAGGCTCTGGAGGATCCCAGAACAAGGAGGCAGGGTCAGTCCGCCTTTCATAACACGCTCCTCTCATCCTCTTTTAAAAGCAGAGCGCGCCCACCGTGACGCACTGACAGTTCTGTAATGGAATAGAGAGAATCGAAGCAGCTTCTCTTGAGAGGTATATCTGAAATCCTCATTTGGGACGTGCCGAGTCGCAAGTTTGAGGATACAGCAGTCCAGTCGAATATGATTCAAACAGCAGATTTTTAAATCATTTTTTCAGAACATGCTGGCATTTAGAGAGCAACATTTTTCTCATTATTTTTTCCAATTTTACTTGCAATAACAATGAACTGTACAATAACCATGTTTGCTGCTAACACACAACACATGTCGCTGCAATTAGAGGCCACAGATGGAACACACACCGTACACGCTGGCATTTAGACAGAGTTAATCAACTGAAAAAGAGGGCTGTGGAGAAGAGCATGCAAGACGTTATGGATGATAGATAGATATTGATCTTTTCTCTGCTCTTACACATTTGAATATGAAAACTAAAACAAAAAGAAATGAACACAAGGAGGATTACAGTATGTGTTTGCACCAATTAATGCAACAGGTCCTCGCACTAAATCACAAAATGTAATGGCTTGTAATTGGCTGTAATTTTGATTGAGAAATTCATCTTTTCATTCCGATTCTTTTCACAGTTATGGAGACATGTCAGAGTGATGTGTCTCCGCATTGGGTAGGGGGGTTGGATGACTTGGTCAAGGGGCCCTGGAAATGAACTGGCATCTCCCCATCTACCAGTCCACCTCTAGAATTGACTGGGTCATTACACCAGGTCCCCATGGACCGAGCTAGTGCTGCCCCCACATACTGGTGTTACACCTGTTTTACCGTCTGGTTAAGGTTTTGTCAAACCAGCAATGAACACAGTTCTCTGATTCAATTTATCATGATGAAGTAAATCTTGATTGCATGTTGTGGAGGATAAATACTAACAAAACCAACGGGGTGGGCAAAAGATTGCGGTCATGACTAAAATGACAGAAAGCAGCATGCAACGCAACAAGTTATCCACATCTAAAGACAATATTTTTTTCATACCAAACATTTCCTGATGTGATGGTTGTCAGCAGGATGAGACCATTTATAGATTCTATTAGAAGCTCTTTCAATTTACTGTTGAAAAATGATTTTGTTTAATTATCCAACAATTCTGCGGTGAAGATTTAATTATAAATAAGCACAATATATATATATATATATATATATATATATATATATATATATATATATATATATATATATATATATATATATATTGTGGTTTGGATAAAGAAAGTATCTTTGTTAAGGTTAGGGGAACATTGTAAAAATGTAAAATGACTTCTTTGCTATGGTTAGTGGAGCTTCATTGTTGTTACACTTGTGATTGGATGCAGAAAATGTACAGAGTTAAAAGTAACATCTATTTGCTCTGCCAGAAAACTGAGTTACTGAAAAGGCAGCTGAAACGCAAATCATGTTGACAGGGTTGGAGTGTGGCAGTACCTCACATATACCACATCAAGGTCTTCACTGCTTCTAAGAGAAGACAAGCATTTACTTAAGAAAAACACACAAACATAGCTTATTTCACACATCCACGTAACAAACAAGATGCTGTCTTTCTTCTGGGGATGAGAGTCTCAGTCTAAAAGCAGAAAAAAATAGCAAAGCACTCAGGTGCCCCCTGTTATGTTATGGTTTTACCAAGGTGAGGACCAAAATGCAGACATACACGGGAGGAAGAAAGTAGGGGAACAAAAGGCGAGCTTTAAGACACAAAGCTGGATCCAAAATGAGTCACAGGGACAAAAACAAAGTAGCAACTAAAGAGCTAAAAAGCAGTGCAAAACAAAAGCAAAACAAAAACCAGAAACATACACCGGAGATGACACAACGGGGGAGGACAGTAGCAGACAGAGTTGCAGACAGGTACGGTGTGTAACTTGTTCCAAGATGGAGGATGGTGGACAGCACAGTGCACGGTTAGTCTAAGTACCAAAGATTGAGATTTTCAGCATGTCACATATGTGTTGATTATACTCCTAAATGAAAAAAAAAAGGGTTTGTGACAATAGATTGAAATTGGCATCCTGTGTCTCACAATAGCATGAAACAGGCATGCTGTTTTTCTTGATTATTTCATAATTTTCGAGAATGCAAAAGTGATTCTGTTGAAATGTGCTTTTTCATCATTGTTACAAAAGAAAAAGTTCAGCTTTACACTGTGTGAAGCACTTCTGAGTGGAACATGGCTTGTGACGGTAGGGGATAAATGCACCACCCACCTCTAACCACAGCGCCTTTTTCTTTTATGTACCTCCTCTTACATTACCTTGTAATGGTGGATGAAAAAAAAGTTTCTGTACATAAAGTACATGTTTGCACTCTTAGAAAATTACAGGAGACCAGCCTTTTTTGTCAAGCAAAAATAGGTGTGGGAGCTCAGAAAATGCCAGATTTGTTCTAGGCTTAAGGGGAGAGAGTAATCAATTCAGTTGTGCCGGTTGCTTGGTAACTGGGGTCACGCTTGGACATTTTCATAGGTTATATATCTGTTCACAATGATGTCCCTGAGCAGTACACTAGCTAAGCTACTTCACCAGTTAAATCTGTCTATCCTTGTGCACACATCAACAAAAAGGCATTTCAGTATTACTATCTCCCTGCAGAGAATCGGGGAGCTGCAAGTGGAACAGCTACGTGAGCTGCATGGCAGGCTCGTATTTTACCTTCAGGCGCTGGCTGTCAACATCTCGACCACAGAATTACAAATGACAGAGCAGTTCCTAGAATCACGACCGTCAGTTTCTGCACACCAGAAAATGGTGGCCGTATCATGTTACTTCTCTGGAAGCAGTGGGTTGAAATAGAAATATGATGTCTGATAGTTCTACAAATTTTCCTTCTTTGTTTATTTCTTTCCTCAATTTGCGGTACAAATTGTCATTCTTGCAATTATCAAACTAAAAGTGCATCCCGTGAGCTATCTTGAGTGACAGATTTTAAATTGACTTACCACTTTATTTTGGTTCATCTTTGCACACCGATGCAATTCATCTTGGACCGAGACGCGGGATATTAATATGTGATGACAGTGTATGTCAACAGCTACCTCCTGGGAGGCAGAATAAGCCTCAAACACTTGTTCTAATCTGTGCTGTTTTTGCAAACACTTAACATGGACTGCATACATAAGTATTGTCTCTTTAAATTGAGTGTAAATATTGATTTCTGTCAGGAATTATGGTACTTTTTTTTCCTTTTATCTCATGTAAACAGGAGCTTTTTAGCTTTTTAATAGCCCTGCATGACACTCACTGTTATCAAATTATTGTTAGTCCCACGGTCTCAGAAGTGTCCTGTTCACTAATTGGCATGCGATCGGCATTACCAGACTTTGGCTTCGAAATTATAAACATATTCTTCCAAACTATGTGTTCCGTGTTTACAACTGGCATGTTCCCCCTCGCATTCATTACCTACTTTGCTAACAAGTTCATTCACCCGTTCAACTCTGAGGCAATGGCCGTCATTCATAAAGAGAATTAAAAAAAGATCTGTGTTGAATCAACTCAAATTAATGTGTCTGCTGAGGCCTGAAAAGTTTCATAAAACTGACGCCTGAATAGGGAGAAACAATAGATATGCACATATTTTAACCATCAGTCTATTTACAGGTCTTTGGTGAGCACAACTGCATATGTAAAAAAATAAATAACAAAAAAAGTTTTTGAGGCTCCAGGAGGAGCTGCATATAGCCTGATACATTGTCTCTAGAGACGTAGCTTAAGGCAGCTTCAGTTAGGCATGAAGACTACAAATATGAAATTGAAATTCAGTGTGTGTGTGGAGTATGTTTAGATGGGAACAAGGGGTGAATTTTAAAGGCAATGCAACTCTATACAAACTCAACTGAGAGTTTTCGGAAGGGCAAAGATGTTTCAACACCAAGTTCCAAACGTTTCAACTCGAGCAAAATTACTGGGTCGGTTCTGCTCTTCGGTCTTTAGTGCAGGGAAGAGAGGGAAACAGAGAGAGAGAGACTGGAGTGGATCAACAGGTGAAAAACTGAAGTTCCTGGCGAGTTCTGACATGAGTGAGAGGCTGAGTTGAACACCTTATCTGTTTGTTCTAATTTCGGTTTGTCTTGTTTAATTCTTGCTCCCATTGCTGGCTAATACAAGAAAAAGTTGCAGTTCTGATTGCTTATTATTATACATTTCTCAGAGTAGGCGACACCCAGCGACATTTCAGAGAAGGCAACGCAACCTACAACAACCGCATCCACAGCAAATATCAGATAAAAAAATCATTTTCTAGTTGACTCTATATCATCACAGATCACGAGCAAATCTTTTGTTAATTAAAGATTTGCACACAGTTCCACAGTTAACAATTAAATGCTTTATGAACCCCTTGTGAAGCGGTTGTTTAGTGTCAAGATGCAACTGATGTTCATAAAGCTTAACAGTTCTTTACTACATGTTTCATAAAGCAATTCACTGTTAATGATTCAAAACAATATCACTTCTACTTGTCTTGTATGTGATTCATCAACATCACACACTACTCTGAAAGACTGACACTGACTCAACAGATTCTTGATCTTTGGAGAGATGACAATTTCATGCAGCCTGTTGGGTTTTGTTCTACTGTAGAACTAGCAATAATAAGCTCATTACAGAATGATAAGCTCATGACATGCAGAGATGAGTATACGGCGTGCACTCTATTTTTTCGAGGACGAAATATTGCATTAGCACACGGAGCATATAAACACAGCCTGCGCTTAACGTACCCGTGGTCGAGTTAGTTTGAATGGCGCTTTCGCTTTCTTCACACATCATCACATCCTCTGAAAGAAATGGACAAACAGCTGCTGTTCCATAGTCTGTTCCTTATCTCTGCTTTCGCATCAAACATGCGTGTACTCGCACAAAAGATGCACCGACTCTCAGAAAATTGTGCAGTCTGAATTCTCTTTTCCAGACAGAGACTCTCGGGCTAGACATGCAGCAAACTGCCGCAGTGCTCGTGCAATTATACCCTGTGAGGCAATGGGTGAAATGTCAAGTGAATGTACATGCGTAGGCAGCTGAGACGTGCATTTTTGCGGCAAGAGGTAGGGGAGATTGGTTTTACAGGAAAGAGAGGGTGGAGAGCTGCGGCCTTAAAAAAATTGCAACAAATATTTCGCTGTGTTTATGAACGCGTTGTTATGTAGACGTCAAACAAAGGTCACGCTGAGCTGCGGCAGGCATTCCGCCTTGATTGGGAAGACTGCAGCATACACAGTAAATGTTGACAGGACCTATAAGCCAATAAACACAATCAGCTCGAGGTCATGCGGGTGAAGTAGCCAACCTTTGGGACATGCCACTCAATTAAATAAGGAGAGGGACATTCTTTGTCCTTCTGGGCTGTCACAGCATCAGATAAGCTCCACTAATCAAATGCTTTAGATTACAGATGATGGAGGTCGTGTCCGCGGTTAGGGTTAAGGCCGGGGTATGCTTGAAACAAGCTAGTCAAACTACTCCTCTTGACAAAGGCAGAAGTGTTTACGGCGACGTCAATCTCAGCAATAGATGTCCAATAGACGTCAATTCAGTGTCGAACGCTGTAAAGATATCGATTGAATTCCTTCAATGTTGACATCCAGGCAGGGTTTACAGGGTTCAAAATAAAAGTTTTTTCCACCTCGTTTTAGTTGTTCAATGACCACCTCGGTGCCTCCACGTTTGAAAAAAATGCTGCGAAGGCATCCCCTCGGATGCCCTTTCAGGGGACAAAACGTGATGAGGTGCCATCTAGGGTGCCCATCCAGTGCCCTTTCCCTGCGCCGGTGGCCTTTTGATTTTTTTCTGCCCCCGTCCTTCAAACATCCTGAGCCCGCCCCTGCAAACTAGTCCCATCGGTGCCCGCCAGTCTTTAAAAAAAAAAAATACAGGCAGGATATCTCTTTTGCGTCATGAAAGCACCTGTCTGAGAAATTCACCTCAGGACATGACCGACCCACGCCAGGCTCATTCCATATTAATTGCGCTTTTAAAAGAAAACATGTATATTTGTTTCAGGGCAAAGATAGGTTCCCCATGGTAATCAGCGTCGGCTGTACTCAATATTCAGTTATTAAAAACACAATTTACAGAAAGAAGGAAAAACAACAGCACTATGCACAACCCAAAAAATTGTCGTATTAGCAGCTGTCACAGCATGATGGTACCATATGTAGAGGAAAAAAGTGGCAGTGAAGTGCAAAATGCATGTGCATCATCATCTGTTCTCAGTATCACTACATTATTAAAACATGAACGGGAAAATTGCCATATGTGCCGTCTTATGTGCAAAGATACAGTATCACCGGGTTTGGACTGAATGTTTTTTTTGTTATTTTCAGATGGCACAAAAGAAAAGTGTTTTCATGCGAGAGCACACAGCAAGAAATGTGCAGAATTTTAAAGGAAATAAAACGCAAGAATGGGATTGTTGAACAAGAGAGAATGTATTTACATTTACGCCTTTAGACTGGTTTTATTGTAATTAATTTATTTGACTTTTCTTGATAAGCGGTGGTGATCATTCCTCGTGGGCTGCAGAATGCAACACCAGCATTTAACTCCTGTAACTTTAATGTTTATAAATAGGCAGCAAGGCAGAGAACACAAAGTCGAATAAGAAGAAAAAGAAGTTGAAGTACTAACACATCTCCGGGAGGAAAAAACTACCCCGCCCTCCTTCTGTGTGGAGCACTGTAGCTGTTGAAGCTTAAGCCATTTGACTCTGTGACATTATTATCATTTCCAAAATGGAAATGTAACAAGCAACTGCCCTTGGAATACACTGGTTGTTGTGTGCTATAATTAAAATGTGGCTAATTTACAAGCTGAATCACAGGATCAGTTCTTTGCTGCTCTAATAAAGCAACAGCTCTAATGCTGCCTGCGTTTTGCAAAGGGATATTACCACAAGATGGCATTGTGAAGACAGATGAAGTATGTCACTCCCACATAACTTTTTAATGAGGAGCTAGTCGGTTTGGACTGTGCCACCGCCGTGCGAGGTTACGAAGTATTTCTCACTCGATTTATAATGTCTGGAAGCAAACCCTCGGTGAAATGTTTTCCACACTTCAACAAAACTGTCAGAATATAATGCATTGTAGCCGAACAGAGAGCTTTCATATCAGTCTAAATATTCAATTGCTATTAGCATGCCTCACACTCAACCCAACTCATTAACACAAGGCACCACCGGCAGTGGTGAGTCAGAGGAGGAATCTGTCGCACACACACAGTGAATAAGTGTTGTGTAAAAGTTAGGTTTACTGAGATAAATGTTCAGTTTATAGGAAATGGCATTTACTGTAAAAAAAGAAAAAAAAACAAGGATTAAGCAACCATATATCTTTGAAGAAACGTTTTGAAGCCTGGATTTGGGGATTACTGTTTGTCCATTTTCTAAAGCCAGAAGTTTGAGCAAAGCTGATAAAGTGCAGCTATGGCGGGAGTAAGTAAGTAAGCAGTCCGACTCTGATAGGTTGAGGAAACCAACTGATTCATCAAGCAAACATGTCTCAAAATATCTTATCTTTAAACCTTAAGTGTCTTTGTTGGTGTTGTTCATCATATCCATGTCAATCCAGAGCCTAGAGAAGAGAAAAAACATTGTATTTCAATATGGAAATGGCTCAATATAACTGTGAAAAGTATAGGATTCCTAAATTTAGGCTACAGGTAGTGTAACGAGGCTATAGACCTAATCATTTTGGTATTGCAGGGCAATGATCCTCCGAATATTTTTTGTTGCCTTTTAAAAACTGCCCTGTGTTTAAATAATAAAAAGTATTGGTATTGGTATCAAAACCTGTGTTATTGGCCTTCCTTGTATTACTTGGTATCAGATAGTAACCAAACTCTGTGCTATTGCCCACCAGTAGTTTTCAGTGAGACTTTACAATGGAGGTGGCAATACTGTGTGTTGGGCGCCACAAACATGGCTGGAAGTTGGATCCCTGGCTGGCCAGCCTCGGCGCATTGTAACTCTACCACCGTTCCCTCCACCTAACAATATGAAAAGTCAGCTCATATACATGTAATGTGAACTAGGAGTACACATTATGTTGAAATTTCAGTGCGGTATGACAGGAAAATTTGAACATGATTGTGGTTTGCCAAAACATTAAGTGCCAACGTTCTATCCTGCCACCTGGGCTGCACCATGGCCACACTTAAGGGAAATAAACCACTTAGATAATATAATGAAATTTTTCCTTTAACACCTAGTTAATGAAACAATAATTATCTTCATCACCCCAAGACACACATTAAAAGTGGTGAAATTAAATATTCAGAGCCTTACATCTCGCTGCAAAAAAAAAATGTGTTGACTGCAGCTGAAGGCACCTTCGCGTTCACATCACTCAGCTGTGGCGGCTAGATTAATGCTGATTTATACAAAAGAAGTGAAAAAGTAGATCCAATTTCCAGCTTCTTGGCACGATCAGGCTCGCTCAGACTTAAAGCCATGTGCTAAAGGCTGAAGCATTGCTGTGTCACATTAGTCGGGGCACATTTCAACAAATCAGTCTAGGCATCAGCGGCGGGAAGGCTTGCCAAGCAGCCATTCTCTACGCTCAAAATTATGAATTAATTATCATAACTTCCCCCCAAGGAGCACATCAACCCGTAATCATGTGCAGCCAGTTGTTGCATCATGAGATGGTGCCCTCTGATTTAGTAATCTTTTCCCATAATTGTTCCCCGTCGTTGTTGTGTTTTCAGTCGGAGACAATGACGACACGTTGAACCTTTTGAATGGACTCGCCATGAAAGCTGCAGACGGGTGGCGACTGCGGACACCTCGTGCAGGTTGGAGAAGCTAACGTGTTGCACATGAACGTGCCAAAGCTGAGCACCAAGAGGAATCTCGACTCCTCCGCGAGAGGCATGCTCCGGTCTGTGAATGTGAGAACCGTTTCGCTGTGAGCTCAGTGACAGACGTCTACCTCTGACTACTTCTGTCAGGAGTTCTCTCGCTGCTACACCACCTACATTTTTGTTCCTGCCATCTCCTCTTTCGCTCTCTTCTTCCTTCGCCGTCTTCGCACATGGAAATAATATTGTGAAAAAATGTCTGGAGCAACGGTTACCAGGAGCCAATTACACATGTCGTCGCAGGCATGAATGCACCTAAAACGGGATCGTAACACCGTTAATGTTCTCACCGTGAAGCCCTGCTGCAGGGCCGGCAAGTTTTAAAACACAAATAATCATTAGCGGTGAAAGTTCTACCGTCTCTGCTGCTGTCTCCATGCCGTGACCTAGTTGTCGGGAGGAAAGTGCAGGTCTCGTGTACGGAGCCCAGATATTATTTCACGGTGGTGATCTGAAGCTGTCAACCGTTGTCAGTTCTGAGACAACCCGACGTCATCCCTGTCTTGCGAATGGCATGAAAAGTATTACAATATGAAACTCTGCATGACTAACTGCGCTAGATCTTTTCTGTCCAGCAGCTTCAGAAACATCACTTGTCAACCTCCTGCACCTTTAGCACTGCAACAAGAGTCCTCCGGCGTCTTACACGATGCTGGTAAGGTGAGAGAAAACTGCGTTCGGAAGGTTGAAGTTAAGAACCGTGGCGAGTTCTCCCTCGATCGGTGTGCCACTTCAACCTGTGTGCTGTACGGTACAATCTGCCGACGGAAGAGACTGTCAACCCTGAGCTAAAACAAAGAAACAGAAGCTAGAGATTGCAGTCGGCAGGAAGTACATCCCTCATAGAATTCACTGGGAGTATAAACATTGGACTGAGTGCCTTGTATAAATCCAAATGTCAAACTACAACAAATATGTACCGAACGTCTATAAAAAAAAAAAATCCCTTCCTGGAAAGCCTGGCTTTTCACACAACGTCTGGAATGTCTTTTTTTTTCTCTCCATGTTGGAAGAGAGAGTGTGTCGTTGAATAGATTCCTGTATAAAAAATATTAATAAATACTGAACAAATCTCCTGTCCTAATAATATGTTTTTTTTTAATCTGCCCACTGTTGTGTTTATCTGCTTTGCCCCCGCACACAAAGTGGGTGTTTGGTTACCAGTGGTTACCAATAGCCTGTTTCACACAAAGCCTCCATGGGTTGAGATGTTTACCCTGAAGAGTGAGGTACGGCATCAGGTGGGCATGTCGTTTTCTATTGTGGTCTTTGTGAAGGCAGCTAATGTAGTGTTGTACATTCCATTTATGAGGAGCTGACGTGGTTGCACCCAAGCCTTCATAAAAGGACATGGTCTCAGCATTAGTGCTGCTGCTTTTCAGGATATATATATATATATATATATATATATGTGTATATATGTATATATATATATA
>CAEMYA010000179.1:9771327-9786023 GCA_903131615.1 Diplodus sargus | reverse complement strand
ATATATTTTTATTTATTTATTATTTTTTTTTTTTACACATAAAAGGAAGTGATAAATGTTTCAGACCGCCTGAAAAAATCCGGCAACGGGCAAATCAGATGTAATCCTTGTATTTGCGCCCGCGTTAACACTTACCACTGCATTGCACATGAAATACGATTGCGCGTTGTGTGACTTTTGCCGCCCATTCTCTGAGCTATTACCAGAGGTAATATGTGTGTGTGTGTGCGTGTGTGTGTCTGTGTGTCTGTGTGTGTGAGTGTGCGACGTCTGCACTTTTCAATTCATATGCTGTTTATGTAATGTATTTGAACTCAAACTTCTTTTTAAAGGCTGTTGTCACAGTTCTACTGCCAAACTCTTCCACCATGGCATATTATTAAAAAAATATTTACGATAGGTGCTTGGAACCCGGTGCTTATTTATCGAAATAAATTCCAGAGTGCCCTAAATGCCGTCAATGCCGCAGAGCTGTGAGATATTTCACTACGCTAACCATGTGGGCCCACAAAGCTCGTAGTCACCAATGAGGGAATGTTTGGCGTGTGCGTCGTTGTGTATCCATAAAACCGTATGTGGCGGAGGGGGTGGGGGGGCGTTTGTGTGTTTTGCAGCAAGGGCGCAGCATGGCTATATTCTGTTAATGGCACTGACTGTTACTGTGGGCATCTGCAGTGGAATCTTAAAATTACCAGAGCTGTCGAAGGTGACAGAGGAGCCAAACCCACTGTTTTTTAGAGTTTTTCTCTGGAGACACTGAAGTTTTTTTTATCCCCAGGGATCATAAACTGGGCTCCCAAAGCAAACACTGCGAAGCGTCTTCGCCCCACATTGGACAAACTGCGTTATTTTTACACAGAAGGTGTGGAATCCAGAACCTTGCCAAAGACGGGGACGGATCTCCTGTAGGGACACACCTGTTCGCAGTATCCCTGAGTTTCTGTGAAGGATTTATTAAATTACGTGCTGCCTTCCAGTCAGTGTGAGACCGAGATTGAGCGCACCTTATACCTTCCCGCCGTCCTCCCTGTCAATCTTAATGGTTATTGCTACAAATTTGACACCCCGAAGGCCGCAGCCAGGTTCTACCGCGCAAGATTCCCCCACAGCTAAGGCAGGCTGCCAAACAAACCTCATCAGGTATCCTCAGAAGCATATAAAAACACCTCCCAGAGGCTCAAAGGGAAGACATCATGGCACTTTTATCACATGTATTTTGTGCTTTATATATGGAGGAAAGAAAACTCCGGAGGGAATAATAATGCCTTTTTGATGTTTCAAGTACATTGTATCCCTAGCCGAGTGGAGAAAGAGGGGGATAGGACTGGAAAATAGAGTGTGACTTACCTGTTAGTGCCCTGACGAGGTAGGATTACACTTTAAAGACCCTGTTTGTTCGCAGCCGCCTTTTTGAAAAGGGGTGTCCTTATTTCCCCCCTTCATTCCACACGTGTCGTCTCCCCACCGTGTCTTCCACAGAGCTGGATCTCGCCTTTTGTTACGCCCACTTGAATCGATCATTGAACCGCAAGAATTTGCGAGAGGGAGATATGCAAGATAAATACATGCATGATTTAGTTTTATTTTTTCTTACATGTAGTCATTACTTTCCCAGGGTGTTTTTCATCACTCCCCGCACCAAGCCCGGTCCTCACCTTCTAAATTAGGTTCAGCGATTCTCAATTACCTGAGAGCGTATAACCTGCCCAACGAGAGTTTAGCAAGAGTATCACCGATTTTACGTCCACAGAAGAATTGTTAACCTCCTGATTTAAGGACATAATGATGCACACACAAACACACACACGCACACACACACAGCCATGGCAGATATTACTTAGTATCCAGCCATGCTACCTTCGAGAGGTGTAATATCCCAGCAGGCCTCTGTATTTCTCATCATCATCTCTGTCCTTATTTATGCACTCATTACATTTTGATGCAGTGGCCCCAGCTGTTACTCATGCATACCATTTAGTTCAATAAAAAACTCACACTCTAAGCGATTGATATAGCCCGAGCACCTGCCAAAAAATCCAAGGCCCTGTCGCCGCCGTGCACAATTGTTTATCCGATTTGTTTTGTTTTGCCTTTCCGCTCTATCTGACTTATACATCTTCTCGTGCACTAAATTAGTTTTTGTACATGCGCCGAGATGCTGGATAACCGCAAGTGTCTTTGTAGTTGGGATATGAAGACAGAGTAAACTGATTCCGGTTTGAGCATCCAGAAGCCATTTGTCTAACCTGTGCCGCATTTAATCTCCTTTTGGATGGATACAACACATCCAGTGGTAAGCAGGCAAATTTTTAACATTTATTCCATTTCACAATGTGATTGTCGGGTGGATGAGACTCGAAAAGGTTCTGTGAGGTGCCCTGAGAAGTCTTCATGCTTAACAGAAAATGTATACCAAACAAAAGCTGAAAAGACTGAGCACATACGAAGGGAAAATTAAGTTATTGTCTGTATTTTGTAACAAATTTTCTCCATGCAAGCCCGGTGGTGCTTGTTTTGTTGGGATATGTAAAAATCCACATCCTGCAACTATAGCGGCTTTATTACACTCAGTTTTAGCATTCCCCAGCTCCTCCTGTCAACAAGTCGAAGTGTCCTATGGCAAGACACTGAACCCCAAATTAATGGTCAGGCCGATTCCTTGTATGGTAGCACGCTGCCATCAGTGTGTGAATGGGCGATAAAGAGAGCTATGAATGAAAGCACAACATCATTTTAACCAATAAATCAGTCACAATGGAAGCAATACCAAACCGCAAAATGTGACAACAGCCTAAAAAAAGGTGAACAAATTGCCAAAAACTAGTTGAAACGCACAATATCTATCTTCTGCTAGCGGTCTATATCACAACAAAACATCCTAATCTCTAAATGGAGGGCAGACGAACTTCTGGAGAGCTAATTGAGCAGTGTAGACACTTAACTGGGAGCTTGTCTAACTGTGTCTAGAGGCTCACTGTTTACATTTATCAAGTGGGCCTATCAACATAACCTTTTGGACCTGCCGCAGCAATTAGCAAACAACACCGTGAGTGCAAGACTGAGAAATTCATCCACATCCACTACTGCTGTTTACTCTACTTTAACTATATAGCAATACAGATGGGCAGGTTGTAATGGTGGATGCGCTTTTTATAGCTGATTGCTTCTTGGTTTATTTTAAACCCGTTATTGTTATGAAGAGCAGGCTTACCTCAAAATGTATCTCCTCCTGGCCTTGGAGAGATTCTTGTAGAAAGAGTCCTCCATAGTTCATGATCCCAACCTGTAACCTATATAATATTAAACTCTGTACTCCATATACTATAAATGTATTCCATGCAGCAGAAGTATGTGTCCTGGGGAAAAAAAACTGTTATTTCTGTATCTCTGTCGGCTGCATGCCCAGCACAAACGACTCTGAAAGATGGACACTGGCCACACAGACACTTGATCTTTGGAGAGATGACAATTTAATGCAGCCTGTTGGGCTTTGCCAAATAAACTTATGTGAGGCTGAGTGTAGTTTTCTTCCCAAAAAAATAAGAAAGCCTGCAGGGTTTGCCAATGCAAGCATGGAGCAGCACAAGAAAATGTGGACGAGGGAGCGCATTAATTTTTAATCACTGAGATTTTGGCCTGATGTTGCACTGGCAGATTAACCTGCTATCCAAATTTGATGCTACGTCCCAACAGAAGACATTGGCAATTCTTTGGCACAGATGAAGCAATTAATTTAAGTCTTAGATAATTAAAGTGTTTTATCTTGGTGACATTTATAATGTCCATCTCCTGCTTGGTAAAGGGCAGGCGGACTGATTAGTTCCCATTGAATTAATAGCTTGAAATCCTCAAAGAGAGGAGGCATGAAAGATTGAAGATTTACCTGAAAAAATTATCATCAGCAAAAATGAAAATTTACCTTAAAATAACTATTTTTCCTAAGTACATTTTTGCTTTTGGACAATGACTTGTTCATTTGTATCTACAACAATGGAGAATGGACTATGAATGTGACAACTGGCATCTTTGTCCTCAGGATAACGGGGAAGACAAATGTAAGCAGTGGCTACCAGTTAGTTTCAGGGCACAGGGCATTGGCATAGCACATAACTATTGTCAATCAACACCACAATTGTCTCCATAGAAGAAGATTAGGTCTAATGAAAATTGGGATTTTGGGATGGCTCTGACTTTTTTAAATCACAAATCTGACCGTTATTGGGAATTCTGAGTGTAAATTTCAAAATTAAGTCAGAGGAAAAAAGTCTTACATCTGAGTTTGAAGTTAAAAAAATCAGAATTGTGAAAAGAAATCAGATTTTTTTTTTTTTATGTAATCCTTATCCCTATTTCTGTATGACAGAAGAATACACCAAAAAAACCACAAAGCAAATTCCTGATACCTTGGTGTGTTAATATTAGACTTGCAAGACCTTTTTCTTTTTTCAGGCCAAATCAGTGTTGTCCTTTTAAAATGTGCCGACATATTTTGCAAATGAAATAGGCATTGGATGCTCGGATGGCTGGAGCCACAAGCACTTCAACACAGTAAGCCCACAGAGACACATAACAGCCTGTCTGAACAAGTTAACAAGTACGGAGGGAATAGAGACGGAGCTTTTTGTATGACATCCTCTGCTGTGAGCTAATGTTAGTGCTATCGAAAGTGGCGTAAAACCCCACCCCCTGCCCCCCAACACACACAACACCATCAGCCGTGGGTCGCAGCTGCAGTCACATCAGCGCTGACCTGACATGCCTCTCGCACAGTAGGTGTTAGAACAACAAGGGGTCCGCTGCCCACTTTTCAAGACAAATCTCACACTTTTGCGCTCATCATTTCCTGTCACGAATGTTGGATTCTGCAGGTTCTCTTTGGTTTCCTCCCACACTAAAATATATTTGGAAACTCTTAATTGCAAAACAGGAGCGGAGGGCAATGCTTTGTTTGTCTGCGGGTGTAAGCCCTGCTATAGAGTGGCAACATAACCAGAGTGTACCTTTTTGTCTTGCACATGCAGGAATAGACCCAGTCCCTCACAACGCCGCATACAGTAGGATAAGCCGTTTAGAAAATGAAAGCAGTAATAGAAAATTGCTGCCGCAGTGTGATCAGATACACAAGCCTTTGTTCAACAAGCCAAAGATAATAAAACCACTATTATCTCACTTCCCAAAGGCAAATACAGACAAATATAATATTTCTTCTGAATATAACAAAACTCTCTCTCCGCTCTTTTGTCATTTGCTGCTCACCCACCTTTTTGAAGGCAGTTAAAAACATTCACTTCAAGGCCCCATGTGTAGTGTTTCTACATCTACTGCGGCAAATGAGGATTCTTGTTGAAACAGCTAATGGAACAGAATAAAAATACAGAAGCTTCACTCCGCGTATTTCCTGACAAGACTCAGCCACAGTCTGATAAAGAATCTCGCCACCTTGAAAGAAAAAATATCCTCCATCTTGCTCCGTGGTCACATCCACAGCTGGACAGAGCCACTGGTCGTGTTGGACAAAGCCCCAGATTTGTCAAAGACCGGCTTAATGTGCAAGATTGTGTCTTCTGTTGCCGAGCAACTGACCTAGTCTCATTGCGCGTTCAAGACCAACCAAAAAAGTCTTTGACTTTTCCAAGTCTCTCAGCTGAGCGGGACTTGATGAAAGTTCATCTATTCTAATCCGATTTATGTTGTTTCACGCCAAAATCAATCTCAAATTCCCAAAAGCTTACCCCTTTTTCCAATTTAATAGTTGTGTCCCATTATGCTGTATCATTTCTGTTCTGTTGGCTAAAATGTAATGTACTATTCAGAGAGTTTAATCACCTGGAACTAAGAGTTGTTGTGTTATTGTTACCTTAGAGAGGGTCCATTTCCTTTTGTTTCTTTGTGTTTTTACCCGACACTAAAGGGAAGGGTGTGATTAGGGGGATGTCCAGTTGGATATAATCAGCAACCACACCGCTGGATGCCATTAAATCCCACAGACTGGTCCTTTTAATTTAAACAATAACTGACATCTTACAAACCAAAATCGTTATTTTGCAAGGACAAGTAATCTGTGACTGGAAAAAGGCCTCATCAGATTTCATCTCTTAACATCTAAGATGTTAAAAGAAAAAAGGCAGTATTTCATCACAAGATGGTTTCCTGAATGACATTCCAGTTAACATCAAAACATTTTATCTCAGTATTGCTCAAATTTTTCTAATACCCCTGCAGAGTAATCTCAAATTAGACAAACAACAAACCATCTTGAGCTACTTGTTATTTATATTTATTTGATCCTGTTAAGCTGGCACTGAGGGAGCAGCCATTGTTCCTGGTGTCAGAATCAGAATTCCCTTACTAGTCCCACAAACTAGACACAAAAAGAAACAAACAAACAAAAAAAAGAATGACAAAAGGTTGACCCACCTCCCAGCTGGGGAGTGAAATGTGGACCAAACAAATCCAGATATAACTGCTGCAGTAGCATCGCAACCATGATGCATCGTGTCAATATTTCACCAGCTGCCAAAGCATCACTGTATGGTCACAGGAAATACTTTTTCAAGCAGCCTTTTTTTTTGTTGACTTAGCATCTGCATTATGGATAATGCCAGCTGTTTTTTCTCATGGCTTGAAGCAAAGCAGTTTTCTGCATCATATATATCCTGGTTTGTGCTTTGGTGTCTTTTCCGTTGTGTCAGGATGCATTTCTCGTGAGCACAGACCACCTTTCCTGGGTAACCTGGGAGGAGATGCAAAAAAAAGGCAAAGTTTCCGAGTCCACATTTTTTCCATGATAGATACTGAAAAGCGAACCGAAGACATGTTTGGTCCACTTTTGCCGGGATTAGAGGTCTGAATTAAACATACAGGCATTCCAGCTGTGAAAAGCACCTGGTAAGCTTCGAGGAAAACATCTCATAAGCCTGTGTGCTGCTGGGATAAACAGGTACAAGCCATTCAGAGACACGCTCCAAACACGGCATCAGAGGCGCATCGGAAATAGACCAGTCCAGCTGAGCAGGAGAGGATTCTGCCACGAAGCCAAGCACTGTAGAGAATAGAGGAGGGGAGGTGAGGGGAGGGGAGGGGGGGGTATGAATAGCTTGGAAACTTCCCTAATCTCCCCGTCAGAATTCCCAGCCAAGCTTTTGAGAAAGGCATAGTGCTCATTCCGAGTGAGGGGAGTGGGGGGGATGTGCACTGTGATCCCCCAGCTATTGTTTGGCGCAGACTTGGGTATCCTACGGATAACTCACATGAAACAAATACAGACAGTGACGTTGATGAGTTTATTGGTGCATATCAAAGCTATTTTTTTATCATTGAGTTATCATGCATTGTCACAAAGAAGCGCTGCATTTTAAAATCACATTTACAGTGTGCCTTGGTACTAGCTTGCGTGATTCCCTGGACGAACCTCACCTTTTACTCAGGTAGAGGTAAAGATACTTGTAGGACCGGTAAAAGTAAAAGTACTAATTCAACTGCTTTACTTAAGCAACAGGAAGTGCATTCTCTGTAATGTACTCAAAGTATGAAAGTAATAAGTATCCCTCTGAAGGGAGACTTTCCTGAGGCCATTTCTGTGCAAAGCTAACTGAACCTCACATCATATTATTATAATCATATAATTATAACACACCAGAGAGATAGGTAATTGTTCAGTCTCATTCCCAGGACATGAAATACAACCATTTTGGTATTTTTAAATGTTGCAAATAATCCAAAATTCCCCTAAAATGCATTAAAGCTAAAGTTACAGGCCTGTTTTTGAAAATGTAGGCAGTTAAAATATTTGTGTTAAAATGTAGGGATTAAAAGTAAAAAGGTGTCAGAAAAATAAACACCCAAGTAAAGTATAGATACATGAAAGATCTACTCAAGAAAAGAGGCCAGAACTCTATCAATGCCTGCAGTGTAGAAATTGTAGGTTGGTTATGTAGTTATGTGGCTTCAGGCCAACAGTTGGCTACAGGACAACATAACCAGCCCACCTTTGTAGTCATCCCATTGCCTGATATGTCTGTGAGCCATTTTAGGTCACTTCTGTGATATCAACAAAAGGCATTTTCCACTGTCTCATCGGGAGCTTGTCCTTGAATACACCTCTGCCTTGGTTTCTAAACTGTGCTGATGAATCTGATGGGCCTCTCGGAGGAAACAAGATACACCGATTGTCTGAATCCCATATGATAATCCGACCCTGAGCATGAAATGTGCTCTTCTCTGATTCAAGGTTCACTGGGTTAAGTCAGCGCTATTGTTATTACGAGTGATGACATTCAATGCCTGGCTTCACCGATGGTGTGCTTTTTTTTTTTAATGACAAAGGTCGTCTCTATATATAACCGTCCGCATAAAAGACACAAAATTGTGTTTGCTTGAGGGCTTTTTGCTTTGTTATTCATCTGTGAAAAGAGCATTTGCAAATTCCATTTACTCTAAAGGATAAACAGAGACGTTATATTCACACGTGTTTTGCTTTGTAATGTAAATATTTTAAATTTCTCACCTTAAATGTAATTTGGTCTGGACGCAATTCTTGGCCATTTTTTTTTACGTTGCGATATAAAACACAGGGCTGAGCATCACAAATTGACTCCCCTCATTTCATACACTGCGCCTCTTTATCATGTTGTAAACTTATTGTGTTTTGATTAATTTCAAATTGCTTGCTTTGCTTCAGTAGAGTGTGAAATGCACTTTCGCTTTTGTAGTTTTTCAATTTCTATCATTGTGAGCATGGTCGGGGGGGGGGAGTAAAGAGTATGGGGCAGGCAGAGCGACTGAACACATGGATGTCTGGTGTAATTAAGAAACTGAAGTATTAGAACAGGCAGTGCCTTCACCAGCTATAATTCATCAAACATGGTCTTAATTAAATTGTTTACACAGATGTCTGCAAGCTGGTTCCCAGCAACAGTCATTCCATTATAACAGCGCATCATTATTACTGGACACATAAGAAAAAGTTTCTGTGTGGCTGCTCACTGCACTCTATAGGGTACCATTAAAATACAGGGATGAATTCCCGCCTTGAGATTAGCTGAGTCCAACAAGTGCTCTGTCTCTGGAGGTTGCTATGAAAACGGCAGCTGTAGGAGGGGAGGCACTAATGTTTTGGCACTAAATTCCACACTGTCAACACATCATTGAATCCCATTGGTCAACGGCAAGGTGTTTAAAGTTCTTTTAAACATACTGGTTCCGTGAATTCATGGTATTTATAGCGAAACATATATTGTGAAAGACAAGACGATGGCTCTTAGTATGAAGACACATATTTGATTTTGGGATTTTTCAGGGACACATTTTTTTTTTTAATCTCACACAGATGAGAATAATTGTTGACTATTCTGTTTTTTTTCTTTTTTGTGATTCCACATAGTCACAGTCAATGGGGCTCCAGGGGACAAAAAGGGGCTCAGGGCTGCTTCCCTTTTTAGCCAGTTAACAAAACACAGAATCTTTAAAGTCTGAGTCACACCCCATCAGGACCATCGGAGGAATGTAACCGCTGTCTCAAACGCTCTCTTTTATTAGCCCCGAGCAGACCAGTGGTCTGCCTGCCCTCATTCCCAGTGTTATCTCGGGGATTAAGGGCTCGCTGTCTTTGACCACCCTCTCTCCGCCTGGTCACACACATATAAACAAACACTCAGGAGACCCCTGCAAAAACAGAGTCATGCAACAAGCGCACACTCAACCACACATGAGTTAACACATGGTGTTAGAGGGGAATGACTGCCTATATGGAGGGATTTGGTGGATATAGTTTAGGTTTTTTTTTATTTTTCCGAGTGCTCAAAAATATCTCAGAATAGCTGTAGAGAGAGAGTGTGAGTTAGAGTATGGACAGTATTGTTTGCGGATGGAAAGGAAAACAAAGCCATGACATTATCAGCGTCAGTATTTTACTATTTTTGTTCACCAGCTGTAAACTTGGTTTGATGGCCTGCTAGTGTCAATTCCATCAACCAAAACAAAAGGCTACAAGAGGCTTAAAGTGAAGAAATGATTCCCTGTGGGATCATCAGCATGAGTCATCTCTTATATCATGCATAAGCATTTGACCAATTGTAAATACAAAAAAAGAATTATATTGATTACTTTGAAAATACAGATAACCAGCAAGAAGTCAAGATGACGCCATGGCAACACATTTTCATTTCCTACTTGTAAAATACAGCAGCTTGGTCAGTGACGCTCAACATACCCCTCCAGTGTCCGTTTTGTTCGTCGGGTAACTATTTACAATGTCCAGTTAGACTTTAAAATAGCGTTTGCTTATGACATGCTATGATACATTATGTCTTCTGAACTCTGATCAACATTTTTAAACATTTGTGGTTTGGTTAGGTTGACACCCTTAAACCACTTGGTTAGGTTTATGCTCCAAAAATACTTGGTGAGGTTAGCAGCCTAAAACTACTTGTTTAGGTTTAAGCTGAACATTTTTAAACTACCAGGTTAAATTTAGGCAACAATCCTGCTTTGTGTAAACGTTCGGCCACATCACTTATGCAACTTACAGTTCATTCACTTATGCAGCATAACATAAAATGTTGCTACTTTGTTACACACAGGAAATGAGATCCTGGTCTCTTGTGAGATAGCCCTTTGTATGACTCACCCAATCACCCCTCATCCCCTGACTTGGACTTCTCTTTACACCTCTATGCTAAAAGGAAGCTTCCAGAAATTATGGTAACTAAAGTGTCAAACTTGGATGTGTTGAGCTGCGGTAATTCACATGCCGGGAGCGAGCGCGGAGCTACTATGAACATCTTAATCTTGACATTAAGTTTAGAAGAACCATTAGTGGTTACACTGAAGGCCTGAGAGCACAATGTCGGCACTGGACATTCACACAGGTTACCATGGCATCAAGACATCGGTATTCATAGAACAATTCAAGACGAGAGGTAGTAGACTTTTTTTTTTTTTTTTTTGACACTCAAACAAATGATGTCATGTTCTAGTGAGCCACACCAGAGACAGAGCAGTGAGTGTGTTTACATGAAGTCTAATACCATGTGGTATCAGCCATATAGTGGTTTTAATCAAATCCTCCAGTACATGATTGTAATATCATCTGATGTCTGCTTTTTGATGCCTATGTGTTTTTTTTATTACATCTGCAGTGACTACATCCTCAATATAATATGAGAGAACGCATTTGGTTTATGCCTTCGTGGATTTCATGTTTTTTTAATTATATTGATTGTTTTGCCTTATTAAATCCACGTCACTCAAGTTGAAGACGGGCACGTGCAAATAGCAGTGATCAGAAACTGTCTGCTTCCCTCTGAGTATCCCTGATCATAACAAGAGTACATAGTGAGTAGAAATCTGATCAGGTTTAAGTAAAGCTTTTAAAAAACGAGTGGGGAAAAAAATAACGTGTTTTTTAAGGTTGGAGATAAAACAGTTTTTGTCAACATGTACAGACGGCTGACTGCTCTTTAAAGAAGAAGCGTAGGGACCAGTGAAATTACTGCTTGTTTGACTTCAGACGCTGAAAGCAGTAATCGACTGATTCAATCATTGCAGCAGCAGACGACTGATTGAAGCCTTGTTCGAAGGAAGTTTTGACGGAAAACAGGAACAATAACAAGTCTGTCCCTGCGCGACCTATCCAGCCAGCGTCACATCTGCGCAGCACCCACGAGTGACAGCTTGATAGAGCTCCTGCTTCAGATGTGCTTAGATGCTCGAGCCACAAAAAAACGACTGCATCGGTTTGTTTCTCCTGTGAAATCGCTGTTTGATGTTGCGTTACTCGAACTGGTCCGTTCGACAGGGGTCTTCCTTTGGCTGGAATTCACAGGTGACAACCAACAAGCCATGTTTTTCTTTGAGGTTATTGTGAATTTGAGAGGATTGTATCGCTGTTAGCACACGGTACCATCATGAAACAGGTTGATATGAATTAATTTGATCCTTGTTGGTGGGTGAAACGACGGTTATCGTAACTGGTGAGTGACCCATTCAAGTGAAGAGAAGAGCAAACGAGGTAAAAGACCGAACCATTCCGTCATTTATTTTTACTCAGCAGTGCCCACGTGGGAAATGCCTGTAATGTTACAAATATAGAGTTTCAGTATAGATAAACGATTGAGCCTCTCTCGCACGTCTCACTCTTTGTTTCCGTCAGACACGAATGTGCACAGACCCACATGCCCACCAAAAGACGACAAATTAGCTGTCAGTTTTTAGTAGCCATGTGACCTCAAAAGCAAAGACAAGGGAGATAATGATCTAAGGCTAAGGACAGCTATACAGACACACACACACACACACACACACACACACACACACACACACACACACACACACACACACACACACATCTGCACACTTAAACTACACTGTCCAAGGACTCCAGGCTCTAGATTGACGGATCAAGGGGGACTGGCATGAAGACAGAGAAGGGTAAATGTGATTATCGCGTGACAGGCTTGAGCTGTCTCAAACTAGCCTGATAAACTGTGATGCGTGCATAAAATTAAAGTTTTCTGTGATTAAAATTGTGGCATGGAACCGCATATCTTATAATAAATGAAATGAATGTTTTGTTGGTTCATTTATCATTCACTGGAGGGTATTACAGAGCAGTCATCTACATAAAGCCAAGTGACATATTATATATTTATATACCCGACACATAATGGAATTGCCTTGCATGCCTTTCACCTTGTAGCCATGCAAGATATACTATACCGTTTACTGAGCTGGGCATGGGAACTCAGCGGGCACATTCTAAGCACACAGGATGCTGCCAATCAATCATTTGACTAACTTTTTACATATTATAATGTATAATGTTTTGCATTCAAATATTCCAAAACAACTAGAACATTGTTACATACTTGATTTGTGCCCGTACCCTATCCCAAATGTTTTCTATGATGTTCAGAGCCAGAGAATGCTCTTTGACTCACATTTTATTTGGTCACCTGTTTGCTTTAATTTCCGCGAAAACATCACATGACACGTACAAAGTGAAAAGGGGAGTAAGCAAGCATGAGTAAATGCTACGTAAAAAACATTTGGAACAATACCACCCCGTTACGATTCTGATTGAGTCAAATCAGACTTACCATCACTAATGGTAGTTGGGAACCGATAGAAAGACTAAACACTCATGAATTGTGCAAGTGCAGTAGTCTCATTAAATGACCACCAAAACCCATAAACGAAACTTTGTAGAGCCGGTCCTGTATTATATTTGCTAGCTTAGCAAAGGAAGTTTAGTTCAGTTTACTTCAGCTGCCAGATTTTTTTGTAGATAGATGGATGGATAAATACTTTATTGTCAGACAGGTGTCTAAAATTTGTCTTACATTCACAGCTGCTCAGTTTACAGAAACATCACAAGATAGGCAAACCATTAAACACAAGGGTATATACAATTTAACATAACATTACAATCACAGAGGACAACATACTGTACATTTAGTATTAACTTGCTTAATCCCAGAGTAACATGCGAGTTAATACTGTACATTTAGTATTAACGCGCATGTTACTCTGGGATTAAGCTCCATGTCTTCAGTCTAACCTTGTTGAATAATGGCACCATGTTCCTTTGGTTTGATGGTGACCTAACATATTGTGATTTTCACCTTTTTTTACCTTTACTTCTGTGCAGAGGTGGCGGCCATGTTGGTGTTGGTGGCATATACTGAACAAGACAATGTAATTCACTAATCGGTTTTACACAAAACAATATTGTACTTTCTTGACAAATAACTTCATTGATATGCGAAATTAAGCTTTAGATTGACAAGCATCATATGTGTTTGCACAGCATATACGTTTTTTGCACTGTCCCCATTAGCTTCTGTATGGTTTTTTTTTGTTTTTTTTCAAAAATAAGGTAAGGATGTGATTTTGCTTCTCTATACAGGCAAGATCTACCATGATCCCAAGCTATGTCATGTCTTCAGAGTATGCCTTTTATTTTAATTATTTTGATTTAGGGACCTGTAACAGCCAACATTGCTTACTCTGCATTCAAACAACTTTAATTGTACATTTTGTAAATGATAGAAAGAATAAACAAATGTTTTTTTGTTTTTTTTTCACAATAGAAATGATCTATACAGTACTATAACTGGAAATGCCTTGATCGCTGTAATCAGGCACCTGCAGCAGACAACATACCTATTGTATTACAGTTGATACTGGCACTGGATGTATTTTTAACATTTATGGGCTCAGCTGGTTGACCTTTAAAGTACATCAGCCCTTTATTAAAGCATTAATTAAGAGTCCCTTTAGGATCTCTGAGAGCCTGCCAGGTTCCCTAAATATGCTCTAACACTCTGAGCCACTCAGCGACAGGATGGAAAATGCCAGCTATCATTTATTGGGGAAATGAGAAATTGCCAAAATCCCCAAACGTATCATTGAGCACCGATACTATCCAAACACATCTCTCATCGACAAAAGCGTTGGCAGACCTTTTGTCTCTTAAAAAAAACTATAAAGCCACGACATAAATTCTAAGGCAGGTTTAATACATTCCCCTCAGCCCTATCGTTATTTTCTCAGAAGAGAATTCCCCCTCTCTTAATATATAAATAATACATAATAGCAGGTCCCGGAGTGTGCTCATCCAGCCCGGGACCTCTTAGATAAAATAATTAACTATTTGTGATGTTGTTACAACAGTATCCTGGAAAAAAAAAAAAAAA
>CAEMYA010000179.1:9743520-9764230 GCA_903131615.1 Diplodus sargus | reverse complement strand
GTCTACAGTCATGACTGATTACAGATTCACGATATGTAACCTCCAGTCAGTGCTGGCCATGGCTCTTTAGAGAAGCCTTTTGTACAATGTCCTTTATAGCATTCGCCAGCCAAAGCAAAGCTTCTATAATAAACTGTCTCTACCCTCACTGCTGCTTTCATTACCGTTCATTCAACACATACTGTGTCCAGGGATCAATACTCCTTCACCTTGTGCTGAGCAGAAGCTCAGATTAGATGCAGCTCCAAGGGCAATAATGAGGAGTGCTTGATCTTGCTTCTCACAAACACGAGTCTATCGTATTTAAACCGATCTGTTCGAGACAAATAAAGACCAGGTGCTGTGGCGCGATAACATTTGTGACGTATGCATACAAAGAGAGACAATTTGCCATGAAGACATCACTTTTAGCAGTTACTCCTCAACATGTGACGCATCCTCACACCTAGACGACTGAATGGGTCAATTGCCAACTCCCAAAATGATGGTGTGATGTCAGTGTTCCTTAACAAGACGGCAGTTGCAGTTTACCACTGGACTGGACTTTCAAGGTAAGCTTGTAGTTGGTTGAGTTGAGGCAAAAAAACATTACATGACAACCATAATTTAAGTACCGTATGTACATACAATTAAATTTAAAATAACTTACCAAGTCCACCTCCTTATGTGGCCTTTGTTGCACTTCATCCTACTTCCCTAACTTCCTCCCTTGGTACTGTAATAATTACTTTGGCTACTAGAGGTCAGCGCTGAGAAAGAAACATCAATATTGGTCGTCATACTCTTCTTGCTCAGTCAACCTATATGGTTGATTTCCTGATGAGGACGGGCTGTTAAAATATAATGCATGATAGCATTCTACTGTATATGATTGGGTAAACCCATTAGAAGCTTATTTAGCAATTAAAGGGTAACTCCAAAAAAAGGGTAACTCCAAAAAACACCAATTTTCCACGGTAAAGTGCTTTTACAGGTCTACCGCAAATGTGAAAAAGTTGTATGAAACCTGTATGAAGTGGCTCCAGAGGATGCTGCATTTAATCTGACAAATAAAAGAAAAGGTTGGTATTGCTCATGAAACTAGCAAGAGCAAGCTAGGTTTATCCAACCAAAACATTCCCACTCCCTCCCTCCAGGCTCCCTCCAAAGCCTGTCCCCCAGTAGCTGTCATCGCTGACCAATTCCAACTACCCCGTGTCATGTTCATATGTAAGAAAACATCTACCATTATCACACAAGATTGTAAACAATGAACATAGCTATTGTTAGAACTCACAGCTGTCAGGATAGCATGTTAGTGTCGGATAATTGTAGCTGCACTTTCTCCATCATTGTCATGCCACTAGCTCACTAATTGCCTCAGCAATATAGCTGCCTCCCCTTGTGGAAGACTCATGTGTACAGTGCACGTGGGTAGGTAGGTAGACAGGCATGTGGGATTATTATAGGGAACATAGAGATATACCTAATTTTATTTTTTGCTTTTTTTTTGTCACTGCATTAGATTTCATGACTTTCAACAAGTGAAACAAACAGAATGCCTCTAAAAATACATACCCCAGCATTAAAGTAAGTATCCTCTGACAGTGCTCTAGAATTTCTTGATGGTTTCATACAGCTTAAATTAAAACTAAGTTTTCCGACAACATTTAGAACCAGGGCCCTTCAAACTGAAGTGAAGTAAGTAAATAGTAGACAAAATATATTTAACTTAAACTGAAATATTACATGCTTGTCTATTGATAATCAAATTATGATTGTCTCGTAGTCCACTTTATAAGCTTAGCCCTTATTTGTCATATACCCTGATCATACACAATTAAAAGTATTTACTCAAAGAGAAAATAACTAATTTTGCTTATACGGTCAAAATTTGTTTTGAACCAGCAGTGAGTGAATGTGTATAATTCTATAATAGCCTTGAAGCTGGTGGGGCCGGGTTCCTCCTCAGTGATTTATGGATTGTAAGTTGTTTTTGGAATTCTCTCAGATTTCCCTAATGGTTTCCTAAAATATGTCTTAATTAGAGTGTCTCATTGCATTATAAGATGTTGAGAGGCAATGGAGAACATAATCATCAACCTCGTTTGTCTTATTAAAAGTTCTGAAGCTAACTCTTGAATTTCGGATTGGAAAGCCGAAGCAAAGTAAGCTTGGAAACATAACTTCAGCCTTTATAGGTTCTTTCTCGCCATTATGTCTTGGAAATGTATTAGGGTGCTTAATGAACCTGTGTGCCATCTCATAGGCAGCAAACCGACCGCATTTATTTTAATTCCACACAATGTGTCTTATAACCGAAAAACACAACATCCAAATCGTTAAAATGGAGATTCTTATTTGTTTCCGAGAACACCATGGACCACACAAGGCCGAAACAACAGTTTGATGTCTCTCTGATGCCTCATCGGTTAACCAGGGCCCAGAACGGAGCTACCACCCAGCTGTGATTCACCTTTAAAGAAAAAAAAGAAATCCTTCATTTGACATTTATTATTCCGGCTGGCCTATAAATAAAAATAATTTCTTAGCGAGGACAGCGGTTTTCTGCCAGCTCCCATGCCTGCCCATAGGGAAGGTGAGCCCTTGCCTAAACCTCCAGAGATGTCTCCTTTGCCATCCTCAGCAGCATGAGGCTATTATTTTTCTGTAGTCTGTGCTCCTCGACAAGGAGTCAACCTGACAGTCACGCTGGAACTTAAAACCTCAGCAAGTCAGGAGAGAGCAAGAAAAATACAGGGCTGACTTTTGGGGTCAGAAGTTTTTAAACTATTGTTTTATTGTTTAATCCTTTTTATCCTTAATCTATTTTTTTTTTTTTTGTCTTTTGTACTGCACTGAGATGTAGCAGGCTGACAGAGGGTTCGACCACATGTTATCGAAATCCCTAGTTGGATTATCTTGGTCTCAATAGCTTAACAACGGTTGGATGCAGAGTTGCAATGAAGGAAGATAGAGCCATGGACATTTTTTTGTTTGTTTGTTTTGTTTGTTGGTTTGTTTTTGTCTTTTTGTCTGAAAACATGAAATATTGTTTTTCTCATATACTCAGAAGAAAGTTTTAAACGGACCAATAAAACTTAATGCAATGTCCTGTAGAAATGATATAAACATGGCGCCGCCGCCCTGCTCGGCTGCAATGGCTCGCGATTGCACCAGAGATTTAATGGCTAACAACCCAGCAAGTTCACTTAATATAAGTACTTGCTGTTTTGTATCCTGTACCATGCAGAGCCATCTGCAACGACACTTCGTTATGATCTGCACTGTAAGGTGTAATTTGAATGACAAATAAAGAAAGTCTATAGGAGTAAAGGTCTGAATTGGCATTTTCACCTACAGTTTTGTAAATACAAACCCTAGGTGTGTAACAATTTGTCCAGGACCCTAACCCCATCAAAAATAAAATAAATTGAAGCTGTTATTTTAAAGTAAAAAAGTTGCTTGATTTTTCTTTCTCAAACTTCAGATGACACATCTCAGAGCACCAACACAGAGGCGCATTTATGATATAAGAATATGGAAAGTGTTTATGTTTCTCAGTCTAATTGTTTGAGAATGATCTATTTTTTGTTGTATGGATTGTTGACATGGAAACGATAACATTACCACTTTGATGTTAATTATGAAGTACGCGAGCTTTCAAAAATTGCTTTGACGTGTCATGAACAATTACACAAAGATGCCTCTCCAGAGGCCATCGTGATTATAAAAATGTGGATTTAAAAACAAGCATATGAGTATTTTATGGGCACAAACACTATCAGTTGATAAGCTGAATTTGACAACATTAACACTGTGGTTGTAAATGTTAATCGGCTGCCTGTTGGCAAGTCACAGTGATTGAACATATTCATTTAAGATTTCATTTAATTGCACAGATTCTACCAAACATTTTTTTAATTTTTTTTCTCCTGTTTGCATGTGGGCGTGCATAAATCAGCAAAGATATCAGTTCATCAGATTACCGTGTTGTGAAACCCTTTCTCAAAGACCTTGATTTTCTGTGTGTTGGGGGCTGCATAGAAAAAGAAAGGCCCCCGCTTGAATAACAACTTCTAACATCTTCTAAGCATGTATGCACAGGAAATCATCACACATCACACAAACAAGGAAACACGTTGACGCCATGTGCCCTTAACATCCATGTCAATCACAGGGAATTAAGTCATTTGGCTGTGCGTTGTATTGATGTTTTGCAGTTCTAGAGGGGAACACTTAATGTAAATCTATGACCTCAGGTCTAATCCTAATTGAGTGTTCTAGACAGCGTTTTTCTTATTTTGTGCCGTAACTGAGAAACCATTGTAGGGATTACAGACACAGCCTCTGGCCAAAACATCTAAGTGGCATTAAGAGGAAACACTTTCTTACATTTCTCATTAAGTATTGCAAATTTACTTTGCTGCAAGTCTGCTTTGAATTGCACAGTTAAACTGACTACATTCCTTCTTTTACTCTTTCTGTTGTTCCTTTTTTCCCTCCCCACAGGTGCTTATTATCAGACTACACCTGCGCTCCTGACCCCCGACAACTACCCACCAAAAACCTGTTACAGGCAATTTAAGCAGTTTTTTATTTTTTTAAAGCTAAGTAAGAAATAACAAAGTCATTCTTTCAGGGAAGAAAATTAATTAATCCGCTGAAGTAGTTAGGCTTCATTACAGCAAAGAGGATGCTTATTTCCCCCTCCTTTTCCTTGTGGAATTAATTTCTTTTGATCAGCAAGCTTTCTGAAAAATACATTAAGTATCAGAATCGGTCGTAGCCACGAGGGATCGAAAACTTCCAACTGTTAAGTTCCTCTTCCCAAACAGTGATGTATGTGATGAAGTGATTTAGCTTAGACACAGCCTCTAAACGTATTTGCCTTGGATAGATACACTAGGTGGATAGATTGAGAAGTGAACGACGGCAGCTGTTGCAGAGACCGAGTGGACAGATGACAGATGACGCTGAAAACGACTTCAATCATGCCGTAATGCGTTTGCACCGCTCGAACACCGAGCGAGGCTTCACACAACTACGGACCGCAAAACACACAGAGACTGCTGCATCAGCATCTGTGTGAGCCCACACCACACCATGATCAGAATATCTGGAAAAAAGCAGATGCATTAAAACTTTACTTGGGTTTATTCTCCTCTTCTGCTTTTTTAAGATGTGCAGGTGTCCAAACTGAACAATTGCGCCACAGATGGGAAACACCAGATGTTTTGTTTTGTATCATCATCTTGAAAAAAATTTCAGGATTCAAATCTCAGCTCTCCCAACCGACTTTCAACCCACTCAAGCACCTCATTTCAAATGTCACACATTCAATCTCTGTACAAATAACATACTTTTGACTTTCAGACTGTTTGCGGTTCACAGTTGTGTGTGCAGATCATATGACAATCCTGCCCGTTATCGTCTTTGGAAGGCAGATGCAACACATCGTTAACGTTGTGAAATGGTCACAGCGTGGCTAGGTTTAGGCTTAAACTAGTTTTCAGTTTTAAAGGAAAGGACGTGACGTAGGTTTAATCTGTCATGTTCATCAAGTTAATTCACCGACCTAAAAAGGAGCCACCGTTGACTTTCGGCGTTACGCGAGGAGCAAACAGCGGTCTCCTGGGTTTGCATGACCAATCAACTTCAACTTTCTCAGCCTTAATACGGCATCACCTGACCGTTTTTCTCTGTGACATTCGCGCACATAATGGCCCACGACAGGCTAAATGCGGAGGGTGTGGAATGACATGCAAAAGCCAAAAAAAGTGTGTCAAGATAACATTCACAACTACAGCAATTGGAGGTAATAGGCTGGATATGTGGGGATGGAAAAAAAAAAAAAGCAGACGATGGACAGACAGAGCAGAACATGATGTATGTGTGACAATTTTAATCTATTTGCACATTCACTAAAATCGGTTGTATCCATTTTAAGATAGCACAATGAATAAGTAGAGGAAAATAAATCCTTTGTTTTCTCCACTGTGTCATTTTCTGAGAAGGCCGCTGATAATGTGAGTCAATGCATTATCATTCAGACCGAGTCCACAAAACACAGGTTTTTGTGGAAAAGGGTTTTAATACAAAAAAGATCACTGTCCATACAAGCATTTTCACACTGCTCTGCAAATAATAGTGGTCCATACTAACACACCTGAAGACACATAAACAGGAAGCATGGTGTACACTCTATGGTCGGTTGCTTAGTGACAGAAGGTACTATGAATGAGGCAGGGAAACATGACTGCCCTTCACAGAATCCTCCTGAATAGGGCTATTTTTATTAAAACATTGTCGGCAGCCATTTCCATCATCGCATTATCAATGTCAGTCTGTGTCTTTCTCAATATAAATCATGTTACACCCATTCCTTCAATATACGACATAACATATACTCCAAGTTCACAGGTGGTGCTACATGCTGTACACTGTTAAGGCTAAATTAAGAAGCGAACCTGTGTGTATGCGTCAATAGAAAATACTGTTTTGAGTAATACTCGTGTGCGTGCGGGCCTTAGAGTCAGTCATTTCAAAATTCAAGTGCATTCTGCTCACAGTGCTGGTGGAACTGTTGATAATAGTCGAGTCTCATGTCCTTCCATTTAGTGCAAAGAGCTCTAATGCACAGTCCACATAATAGCGGCCATACTCTGTCTTTAGTGTGCGTAGCGGTCCGACAGCGTGTGATTTTCTGATAAGCAAGGGTGTCTGTCTGTAAGTGAAG
Organism: Diplodus sargus; assembly: GCA_903131615.1. Classification (NCBI taxonomy): domain Eukaryota; kingdom Metazoa; phylum Chordata; class Actinopteri; order Spariformes; family Sparidae; genus Diplodus; species Diplodus sargus. Next base: position 9,757,512 of record CAEMYA010000179.1, on the reverse strand, counting down.
TTCTGGGTGGGCTTTTAGCACATCTGAGTGGAAAATGGTAGGCTACTAGATAAGAAGTACTACAGTGACTGCTGTATATCTGATTGGATATGGATAGATCAAGACAGTCAAGTAACTTCCCGCTGTTCAGTGAAAATCAATCTCTTTTTCTTCTAAGGATACATATATAGAAAAATGGGTCTTTGGAAGGGATGTGCAAAAATCGACCACAGACCTTATATGCGAGGCAGAGTAAAGGTCTCTCTAACAGTACCGTCACCCAGCCAGGGGAAGGGGTCACTGTAGCTTGCACAATTGACTAGCACTGCAGACTATTGTTCCTTCAGTGAAGCCTAGAAGTCATGCAATTCTTCAAAGGTTGCAAACAATGAGCGCACACCCCATTCTTTACCTGTCCTCCGCAAGTGATGAGGTGTGCCTCACGTATCTCTGTAGCAATTTATTAAGCACTCAGCTTAGTGAGAGAAAGATCCCCTTTTAAAAAGGCAGCCGGCTTCATTAATGTCGACACTCACAGATCGTATCATTCCATTTGATGCAGCGAGTTGGAGGCGTCATATCGCGTCTGAAAAAAGATCTGTTGAACCTTTGCCCTAGTTAGCTGGCTCCTGGCACACAACTTTTGTGCTTTTGCTGTGATGTAGATAGAATTTAAAATGAGACTTGAATGGCCTCCACATGATGTATTAGGGTGTTACCTTTTAGTTGATTAGATCCCTACAGCCATTTAGAGGTGGAAGGCATCCACATCCAGGATGCTGCAATATAACCTAGCCGTTGTGCACATGAAATTGGTTTGTTGACTACGGATTCTGCTCAGTTCATATGCTGCAAATAATCACGAGTGTTGGAGATTGCAACATTCAAGGAACACATTACTCCCGCACAGTTTATTCAGTGTTAACTGCATGTGTCCAATGCCAGCATGAAAAATCATTTGAAAATTGAAAATGCTTTTTCCTCCTTCTACACCTCTGAACTCAGGACTAGCCATTCCCATGGATCCTATTCTTCACTATTGAGTCAAAAAAAAGGAGAACTACTGAATACAACTGCACAAGACAAAAAGAATCAAGTATAATTCTTATCTTGTGTTGTCACCATAAGTTGGACTAACAAGCCAGCAGAGACTCCAGAAAGTCACTGTGGCTGGTTAAGAAATAGTCTAACCCATAACTCACTGTACAACTGTAACCTGATGTTTACAGATATTTTCTCAAATGAAAAAAAAAACGTTTTAAAATTATCAACAGAATGGGAGGAAATAGCAGTTCTGATGTTTTCACATTGTCTTCCACAGGATTTCCGCAGGGTCTTAAAAAGTCTCAAATTTTACAATTTTAATTGAGGCATTAAAAAGTCTTAAATACTGTATGTCCACATTTTGCATATAGGTTTTAAATTACATTTAGTTAGGTCTTAAATTTAGTTCAGAATGGTCTTAAAATATCTCACATTTGACTTTTTCAAACCTGCAGAAACTGCTTTGGTTTGGCTCCTGCAACCTGGGGCCTAGCAAGCACCTACTATCTAGCAACTAAACTTCATAAATCACCTTGTTACTGAGTTTCCTGTGATCAAACTAGCGGCAGTTGGTGTCAGAGGCTGTTGTTTGCTCTCAAAGCCGCTGTTGTGGAGGGCTCAGACTGAGCAGCCAGAGGGCATTCTAAGGAAAATCAGAATGCATTTTATCCATGAAATATGATGCAGTGATGCTCGGTGTTGTCTGTGTTGAAATTGGTTCAAGCTTGCGTAGCATGTAAGATTCTGTTGCAGGAGGAAGATACGTGTATGTTGACCCTAGATGATGTTATCTGAAAAGGTAAACAAGGCATGTTTTCCATTTCAGTTCGACCTTAACGAACATATATTTGCGTGGTTTGAAGCTCAGCAAGAAAACAAATAAGCACATTTTGCAAAATGTCAAACTATTCCTTTAATACTATTAATCATTTTCAATCATTTTGGCGCGAGAACTGATTCTTTTCAGAGGGATGAGAGGAGTTGATTTTATTGTCACCAGTCCCTAACAATCTTCATCACACCCAGTGACTTCACATGTAATGTATGGTGATATATACCTCGTAATACCAAACCATTAGTGTGTGCTCTGCAAGATGCCGCATGCCTCCTGCCAAAACCAAACCAAAAGTCTGCCCACTGCACACACTTGTTTGCCTTGACTCACATACATAATACCCTAAATGTACAACATTCCATGCAGGCCATGCCCTCCACTGACCTCATTAGGCTCCAGTGTTGTTGAAAACTGTGAGAGCAGTACACTATAAAAACAGCAGGCCATCCTCACCACGCTCGCTACATCTGCCTGGGACCTCGGCATGCCGCATTCAATCTCCAGGAGTTCCCCGGCCTCCTGGAGTGCAGAATGCTCCCCACCGGATATAAATGCTGTTTAATATACATAAAGTGTCATGCGGTAATGTGCTCAAGCTTTACTGAAAAAGGCACAACTCTTAGAAAGTTGGAGTAAGTAATTTTTTGTGGAACGTTTGAATGTTTAAACAGAAGGTTTTATAATTTATGATTGCATAAAACAGTAATTAATTCTCCATTGATCACTTCATTCCTCTTGAATGGAGTATTATGTAGTCTGACAACTGCCCATCATCGTGGACCTATTAGTCCAAATGCCAGCAAATACCCACCTGTGAAAGGTGTGAAGAGATGACAGTCAATTTTGTCTGACCTTGTAGCAAACTAAGCCTCCCAATTTAACTGTGAACAACCTTAGGGTTTGACATTGCCTGCCAATTAGGGACTCTAAATATGCCCAATTAGCTGCACTGTGTGGTCACTGTCCTTGGCAAGATGGTCCAGGCAAAGAAGAGCCTTTAAGGGGGAAATACGTTCGCAGCCTGAGTCTTATTGTTATAACTCCGACCATCATTCTTGCTTGCCATGTTGATATTTTTGCTCACCAACTTGAAAGGTGAGATCAGGGGACGGGGCGAGACAACATCGAGCTAACAACAGAGTGTGAAGCAACATGAATGGTCGGACAATCAATTTGCTTTTCCTTTTTCAGAGAAACAGACACAAACACAAATACCGGTTTGACGGCTCTGACAACCACCCGGGTATCTATTAGAGAAAAGAAAATGCTGCAATGCAGGTTTGAGAATGCATAAAAGAGAGATTGCCTCCAGATTCCCGCTGGCTTTACCTTTCCACATCTCAGATCAATATTGTCTATCTAGTGAGAGCTGTTGATAAATGGGGAGCCAATGCACTTTCCTTCCCCAAACTAACCGTTGTTCATGCCCTTAATCAAAGCGAAACTTGATTTTTTATCATACTGACCTTTTCAAAAGAAAGGTTTTAGTAATGGCTGTAAAAAATTATAAATAAATGCAATGAAGAGAGATAATGGAAATAGCTTCTAATGGAATTCAGCAGAGAAACCCACAGTGAGTCAAAATTGACCCGAGCGGTAGTGTGAACCGTGATCTCTTAATTACAGCACCAAGGTGCGTGACTCAATGTCCATTCCTTCTTTAACACGGTGTTCTTATCCCAGACCCCGTATGCGCTGGCCTCTAAAAATACGAGGGGGAGCTGTGCTAATTCAATAAATGAATAACATTTTATTGATTTTAAATATTTTGTGTGTGCATGAATATTGACTAAAGAGTCTCTCTGGCGCTTAAGCAATAAAACACATACGATATTGAATGATGCAAGCCAGCCACCGGCGTTGCAGTATGTTCAGAATCAACAGATGATGTTCGTCAGAGAGAGCTGGTTGTAGAAAAGAGACGGATAATTGGAATACATATGAATTTATAACACATTATGTATTACACTATTTATTGTATTATTCCAGGCAATTAATGAAAAAGAACGTACAGTATGTCGCACATGTAATGTGGTAGCCAAGTCACTCGAACACACATGCAAGTAACATCAGTTTTAACTTTGAAATTGCGTGCAGTGCACATACCAGTCCTTCCAATCAGATGTATTAAGTGTCAGATGACCTTCACCAAGGCATTTGTGTCCAGTGTGAAACCAAAAGTCAGCGTTGACTTGTTTTAAAGATATAATACTGCATGTAACATTTCCCTGTTATAATGTCTAATAATTACTAAACTTTGTTCTGTATTTGTTTTGTTGTGTACTGACATTATGCCAAATGATTCCAACACTGTTCTAAACAGTAACAATCCTAATTTTATTCAAGGTAATTCTACAGAGTGTCAGCTCATCAAACATCAAATAATACAACACTGTTAATCGTGACTATGGGTTACATAACACATAACATAACATAACATAACATAACATAACAGTAATACAATTTACCTCTCCCGTGAACATTTCTGCCTGAATAATGTCAGATAGGCTTCACTTGCAATGGTAGTTATTGAGCGATGAAGACAATTCCCATGATCCCCTGCTACTACGAGATTTCACAAATTGCATGCCTGTTGAAGTTTAGCCAAAAAAACCCAAATGCAAGACACTGAGGCTGGCAGGTTGAGACACCATTATCAAGAAATCCCCATAATCCAAAGTCACAAAATACAAAAACTTATGACAAACCAGAAAGCCCCAGGGAACAAACACAGGAGCACAGAAGACACATGAGGAGAAACGCAGGACCAGGAAACAGATACAGGTACACAGAAAAGCACAGACTTTATTACGCAGGGGTTGGGGAAACATGACACATCGGAATATAATCAAAAATAAAATGGGACATGACTAAGCTAATAACCCAACCATGAAAATATTAACGCATTTAACTTATTCACATACATAATCTTCATCCACCTTCTCCTAAACCTAACCAGACAGAGACCTTGTTTATTCATTATTGTAACCATGACCACAAGGATGTTAATGGGAAGGACTGCAATCTGGAAAGTGTCAATTTGTGTTACTGTTATGCAGATGGATGAGATCGGGTTAGACTTGGTATACACATGGAGTCTGAAGTTCTCATTGTGGTGAGGACCAACTGCAAGACAGCATATCACACTGCACCACACCTGATGTAAAAAGCGAGCGATGACTTAAGATGCAAATGATACACCCGGTCTTTTTGGAAAGAAGCCTAACGGACCTAACACCACTTTGCTGTTGACACCCCCGTGATTGTACAGCACAGGTGTGGAGGTGGACCGGCAATGAAAAATCACAACGTACCGTAGGCTGCAGTGTCCTCCAGACGCTCGGGTTGAATTCTGCCAGGAGCTCGACTCCACATGTAAACAGGCAGGATGGAAAATATGGAGGTGTGTGCAACAACAACAGAAATATCTGTTGCATTTAGCTGCTTTGCTTTTTAAAGGAGATATCGATCATACCATCACAAAACCGATTTAATAGAGGATATAGGCCGACGCCAGCTTCTTCCTCGTCTCGGGAGCATATTTGATTGTTTGCCGGCGTTAGCATGGGATGTACCGCTCCAGGCTGTTCACTCGACCATACCTACAACCGTGCATTAAAACTGTATAACATTTATCAAGACTCTGTCAGAATTGATAGTTTTTAGTTCTGCACAAGATCTCTGCCAGCTGTAAATTGAGCACCTACACACAGTGGGAGACACCCAGAGGAATTGTATTTTTCCTCTGCCCTCGTTCTCCTGCACAAGATTTTAATTAAACTGAACGACAGGTAGACGAATACAAGCACAAATTGTTCTCATGTAGCACAAGGAGGCAATTGTAGAAATAGCAAAGATGTTTCTCGGCAGGCTAACATTTGTAAAAACCAGTGTTGCACCGCAATGTGGCTTCAGAGAGTGCTTGTACTCTTTCAACACTGTGGGCTGTTGAGAGAGAAGAAGTGTTTATCTCGCTGATTGAACAAAAACGAGGCGACCGAGCCAGATGAAGACGCGAAGAAAGCTGTGAGTCCTCACACTCACAAGTCTCGTCAGAGGAGAGGCCACAGATTCAACAGTTTGAAACAGCTCCAGATATGCCGGGTAGAGCCATGCGATTGTCTAATTTTGCTCTTTCATTCAATTTTAAGGGGGGACCAAAATGAAAGAGGAACAATCTGAACATCTTTGTGAATGAGGCTCTCCAATTCAGGACGAGGAAATGTCAAACACTGGATCAATTTTACTCTAAAACCATTTTGTAGCTCGAGAGATTGTAAAGACACAGCGCTGAACAAAGTCAAGAAAGACATCAGCAAAATATATGACGGACTAGTTAATAGACAGCTTGCCTATATAGAGAGACACACACACACTGATCTAAGGGATTCATGAACGGAGGGAAAAAAAGCACCATAATCTATCGGCTTGTTCTTCGAGCAGGATCTCTTTGAATGTGCACCTTATCTGTCTTTCTGAGACATATCTAACTACTTCCCCATTACTCTCCCATTATACACTGCCACTCTGTGGCATTTTCACAAAACCTTTGCTTCAGTGAGAGAACACGATGGCCCCCAATTGAAAGCATGTTAAAAAGGTCACACATCCAAATAAATGCCAACAATGCCAAAGTATTTCCCCCCTTACATAAACACTCAAGCAAAACAGAGGCTTGCTGCACACACAGGGAGAGCTTGGTCTAGTTGAAAGGACTTGATGTAATGTGAGCTTGGCCTTTAATTAAATAGCGCAGGATTGATTTTTTTTGGCCACAGCTGAATGGAACTGCAGAAGAAACTCTGCTTCATTATGACTTGGCATAGTGTCCAATATGATTAGATGGCTTTTAGAGGGTAATTAAAAGTACTACAGTACGTGCAAAGTTCAAAGCTTTTGTTAGAAAATGCTGATTATTGCCTGTTTCTCCTTGAATCTGTCAACCTCTCTCAGTTTCCGAACAGATATTTTCTAGATTTTTTACTCCGGAGCCTTCATAACGCTTGTCAGTGAGGAATGAAGCACAGCTTGCGTGGTTGATAAACAGCAGTTACGCTGCAGAGAATAAAGGCCCCGCATTTGACTTCAACCCCCTTGCTGACAGCCGAACTTCCTGGGAATGTATTCAGCGTGACTTGTGCCAAGGTTATGGAGACATTTATCAGTGTTGAGTTCTTGCTTAACACAATAGAGGAGGAGGAATGAGGGCACTCTCCAAAAGCAAAGGGCCACAGACTGAGCTTTAAATCGCATAAACCCAGTGCTGTGTGTTGGTGCAGAGACAGTCATAGCGTTTGATTAATCTGGTTTTGCAAATTCATTCAGTTTTTGGTGTATTGATTACAGTGCATCTCTGTACAACACTCAGCCAGGGACATATTTCGCTCCAGGATTATTGGCTGATTTGAATGATCCGAAAATCAATAAAACATAAAGAGGAAAGAAAAAGAAAATCTGTTGGTTTAATTCGCTTTTCTGCCCGTGCATTCTTTCTCAGGGTCAGGTGAAAGCCCTATTGGGCAGGACAAATAACATGTGAACTATTGAGTATTTTCAATGCACCATGCATGTCTTCGGGGAGGGTGTAGGAGTGCTTGACGTAAACCAGAGTAAACACTCTGCAGGGCTGTGGCTTGAACCTCTGCACCTAATGTCATGAGGCAATTCAAGCAATGAACCACTGAGAATAAACACTGAGATGTGAAAACAGTAGATTTTAATGAGTGCATTTCAGACCTCCACAGTTAACATTAATGCAGAGCACACATGAAAAACAAATATGAGGCTTTTTCATGCACATGAAGCCGCCGACCATGTGCTGCAGCTGCGTCTTTTTACAATTAATACCCAGAGTGAGGTGCAGAACAAGTAAATGAAGCATGCGATGCAACATTTTGAGCATCAAAACTATGGTGCTGGTTAAAACCAGGAATTAATTTGGATAAAGTCCCCTTGGTTCGCCCGAAATTTTAACATCCATAATGGTGGCATTTTGTCAAGATAATGGAGAAGTAAATGGTGTGGGGTAATAAATGAATTTGTTAAATGAAATGGAAAATGAAAGGTTGATGCAGTGCGAGCCTTTTTGCATTTTTATTGTATTCTGCAGCAACATGCTCAACCCCCCAACTCTCTGTCACACAGAAAGACCTGGCTGTACATGGTGAGACTCTACCCGGGGCCTCAAACCAGAGTAGAAGCAGCCGCATGACGTGGACAGAATGTGGTTCTGCTTCTTGGTGACAATAGCGGAGCATTTTTGACATAGAGCTGGATATAGAATGGCACAGTCAGCAAAGCAGGAGATTTGTCCATTTGCCAACAAGGCTAAAACATATCAACTAATTTTCAGAATTTTCAAGTAACTTGACAGAGATCCATCTGTAAAACTCTCAGACAACACTAGAGGTCTGGTATTATCCATCCATCTTCTGCCTGAGCAGGGACACCCAGACTTCCCTCTCCCCGGACACTTCCTCCAGCTCTTCCGGGAGGATCCCAAGGTGTTCCCAGGCCAGCCGAGCGACATAGTCACTCCGGTGTGTCCTGGGTCTTCCTCGGGATCCGGCATCCCGGGGGCATCCGATACAGATGCCCGAGCCACCTCAGCTTTTTTGTATTCCAAAGCAAAGCAATAAAGACTTATATTTAGAAAATGTGTAAAACCTGAACTGATAGGTCTAGAAAAATCTGGCCTAAGATGAGAGTCAATATGTGGAAGCCAGAGGAAGAGGAAGGAAAACAACAAGAAGAGGACAATGTATGTTGTTATGCTGGTTAAGTAACATTTATTGGAATAATGTTAACCATCTTTAAGCATGCTGCCATCAAATTCCAAGTTTTTTGACTGCCAACAAAATGTGTTTAATACAGCATTTCAAGTTTGAAGCATTCAAATCTATTTTATTTTCTAACATCCTGGAAGAACTAGCTCTGAATGAATGATATGTAATTACAGGATAAAGGCTGGCCTATACAGTATTATAGCATTATATGTTATAGCACTCGAGATTGGTCTCGGTCTTGAAACCGATCTCAAGACCACAATTGGAAGATCATGTCTCGGCCTTGCCTTGCTCTTAGACGTAGCAGACTCTGGATTTTATTTCAAGACCAGTCAATACCACAACTGAAGGGATGTCACTGTATTAAATCCTTTTTAATACATTATGTACTTAATGATGGATACTGCCCCAGAAAACCTGATGCCTGCACAAAAAATTGTGTTGTGTTAGGTGGAGGGTCAAACATGGAGAGGGAGTTTGCAATCAAAATGGTTAAGTTAATTTCAGCTGCTTACTATTTATTATTTTGAATATCTGAGGCGAAAAAAAATAAAGCTGCTCAAGACAGTTTCCCAGATGTAACCGTAGAGCTCCAAAATTCCGCATATCCTGTTTTAAACACACGGGATTACAAATTATATTTGATTTCCTTCTAATTGATGTTAATTCTTTCCCAGGTTGACAAACAATGAAAGCACCTTCTCTTTAAATCCAACTCTCAGGTGTCCAATTCAGCATCCCGAGCCTCTGTAGTGATATCAGGAGACAAAAAGCTCTCTGGAGAATGGTGGGAAAAAAAAAAAAAACAGCCCTCAAGCTGCAGAGGTATAGTACAACATAGAAAGATCTTCATCCCACGCACTGGGCAACAGCTTGACTTGATTAACTGCTTTGCTGATCCCCTTGGTCTCCCTGATATTAGAGGAAGGTAATAAATGCTCATGCCTTAGGTACCTCGGAGGGCTGTACAAGGCAAGACAGGGCCAAATTGCTTACAAATGGAAAAGGAAGGTTGCTAGTTCCGCGAAGAGCAGTTTGGCCATTTACTCTGAGTGTCAATGACCTTCAGCAGGTACAGTACACATTCCAGTCTTTTTCTTTATTTTGCTATTATTGAACTCTGAAAGGATGACCACAGTTACTCCTTTGCATGAGAGTAGAAGATTGGACACTGCAGGGGACACCTGCATCTCCAGGCAATGTGTTCCAATTCCAATGTTTTATGTCATTGTTCGCCTTGGATGAACTGACAAGAGTGTTTTCTGATTCGAAGTGAGTTTCATGGAAAACTTGGCCTGCCACAGCTTTATGAAGTATACGCTATGTCTTTTGTTGCATTTAGAGTTACAGGAGGACAGTGGATACTGCAGCCATGACATATCATGCTGTCACTTCACTGACTGGTGGAAACTGTGCTGCCCAGGAATAGACAAAACATCTCATACTTTTTTGTTAGGAACTATCTGCTGGCGTCCTCTCAGCTGGTTGGAGACACATTTCCACAGCCGCTGGGCTCTACACAGCCACATCAATGGATTCACCTTCAACTTACACAAAAGCAGGTTTATGGTCCGGTAATGTTGCCCGATCAATCCCACACAATGTGCATGTGAGTCTGTGCATAGCAAGCTATCATTATGTGAAAGAATGGGCACATGCAGCTCCACTGCAGCATATGGAAGCCTCCTCTCTGATAGGTAGACCTCACTGAGAGAGGCAAGTGCCTTCTTGGTAATTTCTTTGAAATAAAAAAAAACAAAAAAAAAACAAAAAAAAAACACATTTGAAGTAATATTATGGTGAAAGACCTTAAGATTTCTTCCTTTTTTTTTTTTTTTTCGAGATGACCAGAAACAGTTGGTTAGTGTAGATATATAGTCCATTGTTCACACTACGCGTGTGTGTGTGCGTGTGTGTGGGAGTACATGTCCATACAGTAAAAAGTAAAAACAGAATAGTGCCAAATATACTGTATGTGTATACTGTGGACGATCTCAAGACGATTACCTTGACATACCCTTCTTGCCTGCCCATTGTGTAGTTGTGTAGGGAAAGTTAACAATTCAAACATATATGTCACCATTTGATGCACCGTATCACATTGTATCTTTAAGCTAATTGGCATCTAGTCCCATATGCAAATCAACCCTTGACTGACTGAGAGCCCAAATGAGCTTAATTAGCTGTTCCTCGTTTGCATTTCCCTCATTTATCTATGTTGCCATCTCAGGATTGGTACAATGTAACGTGATTTCTACGCAGATGACAGATTGTATTGTATCTCTCTTAGATTTAATTATTCAAACAGACTAATTTCCCCTTCTGTCTTTTATCTAATTTCCAATCATCTCTCTGTTGTCATACAATGCATGATTAAGGTAATGATTGATGGTTGAGTGTGGTGCAACTTCAGAAACTTTCATTAGTGCGGGTGATATGTGCCCAGTTTGAGGTGAATCGTTCTATCATCAGTGGAAACAAGAAATTTAGTACAGTTGTACAGTTTGGGGCTCTTAACATAAATCCCAGAGTCCGACCAAAACAGGTAGGAGGTCCACCATTACTCTCCTTCCTGTTAGGTCGCACTCGGGAGTCGACACTTTTTGTCTGCCATGACGGCGGGGCGCCGGAGATGCTACTGCTGAGTTGTCCTAAAACTCTCTTTTTAGTAAACTCGTGTACACAAACAATGTTCTCAATGCTCGTGTTTATGTGTAGAGACCCTGGTGATACTACGAGCAAAGTTTCATGTTGTGGCGAGCCTTCTTAGTGTTTTAAAAATAGTGATTTTGATGCTAGCGTAAGATGTATGAATGAAAGAGGCACTTATTATGCTTAAATCTTATTTTTTTATTCCATCTATAATATGCTGTCTTCTCCTGTCATTGTGAATAAGTAGATGTTGTAGAATTGTGTAAGGATATCTTAATGTACTGTTTAAATTAGCAGGAAAGGTTTTCCTCTGTATTCCATTCACATCTACTCTGTGTGAAAATGAAGGATTATTGAGGAGTTTGGCTGGCTGCTTAGTTTATAAATTATGGATGCCATCTCTTTCTTGCCCTGCAGTGAACTGTCAGCTTCGCGAACGTGGCAACTAAAGACAAAGTAATGCTGCGTGGTTTGTTATATCATTCATAAATTCTATAAAAATCCACATTTGTACGGTCAGTGGAATCAGAATCAACAGAATCGGCGTTCTGGACGGGAGATCAGTGCAGGAGCTTGGTGACGTGCAATTGCATCACCATCTGCGCCGTGCTTTTTGAGCTCTGAGTAAAAGTGAAATGATAATCGAACATGTTGCGTTCTCTCCTCAAGGACAAGTAAACATACAAAACTGGTTATGGGTTATGGATGAATAGCAAGGTAACACTGACAAAGTAAGAAAAACAACACAATCTGCAAACGACATGACTAAGTGTGGTGTCCGTGTTGCTTTTTCTGCGGATCCCTCGTGATCTCTTTATTCATTCTCCAGCCGCCCTGTTGCGAGTTTGTCCTCCCTCTCTGCTCTCCAACCTCTCGGCTCTCTCTAATGTTCCTCTCTCGCTCTTCTCGCTCCAGCGGGTCTCCTCTCCCTCTCCCTCTTCTCCTCTCTCCACTCCATTTCCTGGAGCTACACCAGCCAGTCTGGCTCTTTCCGTGCTTCATAACTAGTGTGTCCTCCTCTTCACAATTTGCCTGTCTCATGCCCTGTGCTTGTGGTGGAGGAGAAACCGCTGCTGCGTCCTTGGGGGAGTCACACTGGGCCGGAGGATTAATGTGATGTTTAGGTCTAAGCGTATCGTCCATCATCCTGTACCAGTTCCAGGATGCAGCAGTAGTTTCTCTTCCCTCTGCTGCCCATCCCTGTGGGTGGGTCCTTCGGCTTCTAAAAGGAAATAAAAAGACACTGTATTATTTTAAGGTACTGTGAAATGTCTTGAGCTGTCATAAAATGGCATTGCGTTTGCTCCTCCTTTCTCCTTTCACTATCTGGTTCTCTCCCTTTTTGTCTCCTCCAGATTTTTATTTAATTCAAGCTGTATAAATATATGGTCAATTAAAATCAGAGGCGATAAGCTTGTGACCCTTTTAAAAGTGGTTCAGACCTACAAATCCTCTGCAATACGTTTTATTATCTCGCATGTTCCGTGAGCAGTTTAGTGACTGTTAGCTGTCAGAGCTGTGCAGACCAAGGGCCTGCTACGCTGAAGTGATCTCGCAAACGATGGTCCGCTCCCTCAAATTGCAAGATAAATGTGCGAGTCCTCCAGGCCTCTTGCATATTCATGCATGTGTCCCAAGTGTTCAGAATTAACAGGAGAATAAATTACCTCTTGTTTATGCTCCCAGTTTGCACTGCTAAGACACTGTCGTTTTTGTGGCCGGGTTCCTGCTTGCGCTGTGGTCATCCTTCGTGCTTTCATCTTTCCCCACAACACAATTAAGTCACAAAAAATGTCAAGATGCAGAGCTATTTCCGGAATTACACACATAATTAAGCCACTCATGATCGCTAACAAGATGTTTTCCTGTCATTGTAAAATGTCCATGCAGTCTAAAATCGAGCTCGCAGAGTGACCACGCCAAATATTTAATTTGATCTAAACAAAGAACGGCAACAGAAAGCAGAGGAGTGAGAAAAAACTATCTTATGATATCCTCATTTTGTCATGTCACAAACCCCCCCTTGCTTTTAACCAGGCAGTTGTTCATTCGAGCAAATCACAGTACAGCACGGCAGCTGCATGAACACAGCGGCATGCTGGGTCACGTACTTCTTCACTTCGTGGAGAAAACTGAGTTTTTGTCAACTCTTGATTTTCAGCCAAGTCAGTTCAGCAGCCTTTATCCTCTTGGCGTATTCTTCCTAGTTTTTTTGCGACCGTGGAAATAGCATGGTGGGTTTTTTTTTTCCATCGTTGGTAGGGGTGAGGGCGTGTAGGAGCAGAGCTACACGCTGCCTCTCTGCCTGGTGCTCTTCACTGTCTGTAGTCAACAAGAGCAAACTTAGTACGATTGTTTATGTGTCTGGAAGGATTGTGGGTCAACAACAACAGTGTATGTCACTGCTTTGTGAAACCCGAGTGGCAGGAAATGGACAGGCAACACTCTGTGATGTATCACGCCATCTGTTTGGTGGAAATGAGTTGTTAGCATCAGGACCGAGGCACAGGGTACCAGCGCTGCTGACTTTTATACCTTCCCGTACAGCTCTGTTAAAGAAATCCTTGTCTTACGAGGTGTGTGCCACTGGTATTGCATTTTGTTATATCAATATTCTTTATGATGTGAATCTCTTTGTTGTTAAATGCCTGAATGTAATTGTTCTAATGTTGTGATTTTTTTGTTTAACACCTGCCA
>CAEMYA010000179.1:9716816-9742946 GCA_903131615.1 Diplodus sargus | reverse complement strand
CATTTTGTTATATCAATATTCTTTATGATGTGAATCTCTTTGTTGTTAAAATGCCTGAATGTAATTGTTCTAATGTTGTGATTTTTTTGTTTAACAACTGCCAAACTTCCAACTGCCATACTTACTAACTTCAGTTCAGCTTGTTTCAGGGCACTAAAGTTTTAAGGGCATTGCATCACTGTAACAGGTTACATGTTTAGCAATTGAAATCGTAATCTCGGTAACTGCCTGTCAAATGAACTGGAATTGGGAGTGCACGTTGGTTATTTATGGAGTAAAAGTAGCACGAAATGGAAGTATTCGAGTTAAATACAATTAACCTAAAAGTGCCTACTTGAGTAAGTGTGCTGTTCAATATGAAGCCTCCATGCCTTGCTTTTTCTTTTTTTTCCCCGAGGCCCCCCCAGATCATTTAATTGGCCACTGCACACAACACACATCAATGTCGCTGGCATGTGGTTACCTTGGCAGCAAGACAAAAAAAAAATGCGTCAAGCAAGTTTGCATGGACTTAATATAAGAAAATCATAAGAAGTATTTGGCATTTCTTTAGTGCACAACTCACACTGTGTATTGTTGCCATGGCAGCTGCAAGTATCACATCAGCTGGCAGCCGAGTTCAAAACTTGTTCCAGCACTTCTGCTCGGCATCTGTTTCCTTTCGCCTCAAAAAAAATACAACGGCGGCAGTGCAGAATTCGAGACGCGCTGCTCCATAGGCTGCATGAGAGCACTGGGCGGATCCCCCTCTAATGTATCCATGGGAGAAACAGTGATTTGACAGGAAGTGCATGACACATCAAAGACAGGGGGAATAATGTCACTGACTCCCAGGGCACTGTCCCTTTACCCCCTCCCAGTGGGTGCACTGGCTGCCTCGATGAAAGGTGAAGTGACAGCTCCACGATGTAGATGTTAACATAATTCACTGTCCCTGCATCATAAATTGGGCCTTCTCTGTCTTATCTTAAAGCGCTGCTAAGAAGAGTGAGTGAGAATAAATGCGTCAATGTTTATGTCTCGTGATGCGCAGACAATTTAATATCATTTATATTAGCGAATCGATTAGCATGGAGCTATGGGAGAGGAAAACAACACTTGCACTGATTGCTAGGTTCAGGTTATTTAAATGGGCTGCTTTATAAAAACAGACATCAAGCTGGTGTCTGTATATACAGGCTGTGGATTTTTCTCATTCCAGTGAAAAATGAAATAGACTCATACTTTACAGGGAACTTCTACATACCATGCAGTCAGAACTTTTTTGGACAGTGACACATTCCTATTATATTGTCTTGGGGCCACACAACCACATCCATCCATCCATTCTCTAAACTGTTTATCCTTTTTCATGCTCGCAGGGGGCTGGAGCCCTTTTCCAGCGACAGCACCCAACACATTGGGTGAGAGACAGGGTACACCCCTTGACAGGTTGACAGTCCATCACCCGGCTAACACGTGTAAACAGAGAAACAAATGAACACTTTTGGCCGGATTAGAGACACCAAATTGCCTACCGTGCGTGTCCTTGAAAACAAAAAGAGAGGACTAAGTCGGCTCTCATGATTTCCTCAGTGTGAAGTGACGGTGCTAACCGTTGAGCCACCCTGCTGCCAAATTGCAATCACAATGAATAAGATATTAGAGCTATGTCTTGCATTAGCATATACTAGATATGAGCTTCTCTCACTGATAAAGGGTAGACCCTTGGATTTAGATGTAAAATTAACTAAATGGAGCGACTATGGATGCTTGTTTTAAACTCATGCATCATGTCGGGAAATATTGCCTTTTAAAGGTCCCATATTATACTGTTTTTCATCAAATTTCACACAGCTGGCAGATGTCCAACAATACTGTATTTGTCGCTCAAGTGAGCTGAGAGTACTGATAGCGGGCTGTTTCTGTGCCTGCACCTTTAAATGCCAATGAGCTCTGTCCAGTAACGCCTGCCTTTGCCTCCACACGCCCCTCTCAGGGGGAGGATGCCGCTTATGCTAGTGGTAACATGCGCTAATGTTTACGGTAAATGTAATGCCATGGCTCGCCGAGATGCTGTCGTTCAACCATACCAGTTTGACCCAGAATCGGACCCAGAAGGAGAGGCTCCGGAAGAAATACAGACTCTGCGGCTGCAGCAGGACGTTTCAGAATGGTTAGTGTGTCTGAATATGTTACTTAGTTTGTTTGTATGTGTTGTTGCATTTACTACCATGTAGCTAATGGCTAACAGCTAGCAAAAGCTGTTTGTCTCCAACACAGTCTCCAATCTCTTGGACACTGTTCGCATCGTCTCTGTCTCCAGTCTGCACATGTTTCCAGAAATTTTACTGTGACAACCAAGCTCCATAGTAATATTATTACCATTAAACTCACTTCAAACGCCGTTGCATAGCGGACCAAAGGAGAGCTAATGAGTTAGCCAATTTCCAACTGACTTCACCATACTCGTAGGCAACTGTAAATACAATCAAAACGTGTCAACACTTATCTGTGGCTCTGGTGCAGTTGCTGGGTCCCGTGTGGTTGGGACTGTTCCTTTTACGAGGGTCAGTGTCGAAGCAAAGCCCGCTTTGAACTGACCCTCATTACTGAAGCAGTCTGATGTGAAGTGGTTAGCACACACATACAAACAGGAAGCATAGCCAGCACACCAGCACGTCTGTTCTTCTGTAGCTGGGACAGAATATAGGCACTGATGTTGATTCATACAACCAACAACAGAGCAATTTGCGTGTCTAGCTCTGAGCGATGACATTGCGAAACACTGCTATCTCACCGCTGGACACACTGAACTTAACCTCGGGGATGAATGCCCCCCTCTCGGCTATCTCATATCACCGTGCAGAGGAGCCTATGAAAATCTCTCCATTCCTTATGTAACAAAAGGAGCTGAATATGAACAGCCTGTAGGAGCGCCATTTTACCAGTGGGTGGGCTGCAGAGAGGATGCAGGACTCCTTTGCTTTCTCCTCATTCTGGGAGTTGGTAGGCTGAGGGAGGACCAGTGTATATATGTAGACACCGGCGAAAACGTGTTTTTCATTATATGGGAACTTTAAATTGTGTTTCACATTTAGAGAGAATGTCCTCACCCAAAGAATTACAACATTGGGGATTTGTTCAAACGCTACCTTCCTAAAAAGTGACCTGTCGTTGTTGTGCATATGACATTTCTCTGTGAGCAGAAAAGTTGTAAGTTGCCCGATTCCACAGACAATGATTTGATATGACGACCCTCTCACGGCTAAAACATATGTACCTGTTGTCTGTATTGAACTTACCTTGGTTAGTTTTGATGACACCTTTCCTGACCACACAATTATAGCATACACACACCCACTCACACACATACATATGCAGATGAGCTTAAAAATACTGTAATAAAAAAACAAAAAAAACAGCAATGGTCTTAACTGTCAGACAGTCAGCTGGTAATAAATACCAAGCAAATGGGGTTGGCATGGTACAAAAAGACAGTTATATTTACAGCATTCCAAGATGTTCTATTTTCTTTAATCTGACAAATTAAGAGTATATATATTTAATAACTTGCTTTGAACAGCTTCTGGCAAAGCATAGGCCGTCTTTTCAGATTAGTGTATCCTCTTACGTTCTTTTTAACGTACATCCCTGTTACCACCTGGGTCATGGTTACATTCGGAGATAGACAATATTAAGTAGATTTTGTTTAGGAATTGCACAAATTTATTTTGACACAAATCTGTGTATGGATATGATGTTTTAGTGGGGCCGTATTTAAGGTTTGTTAAAAATATGTGATATGTGTCTCCATTTTAGCCGAGATTTTTTTTCTTTTTTTTTTAACGTTTCTGCAAACCACAGCTATACATACCATATTAAAATTTCTACAATGTGTGTCATATCACATTGGCATTACATGTTTAGGACCTCACTTTTACTTCAGCAGGTGGAGGAATTAAAGGTGAGACGGCTGCGAAGCCACTGACCACAGTTCAAGACTGTGTTTCAACATTTGTGACAGTCACCATTGGATATTATTGAAGAGACTTCAGGACAATTTCCAGCCTTGTTTTTGATGACAGAAACAGACCTTGGGACATGTGTGTTTGTGTTGACTAAAATGGGTACCTTAAGAAATAACATGATCCCTAAAAAATGTTGGTTTTGTATCTAAACCTAAACAGACCATAAGCACAATGTTGTCACCTCAAGAAATGTAAAAATGCAACATAACATTGATATTTTTTTATGTTTGTAGAAACATACATTGCCAGCATTAACTCTAAATGAGGATGTGCACATACACACACATACACATTGTTGGCGCCATTACACAGGCTTGGATTCTTTCTTCTTAAGACTTGAGACCCAAACCATAACCATTAATTGCCTATCCCTAACCCATTAACCTATCCCAACCCTAACCCCAACCTCTGACCCAAAATCAGCTGCTGCAATTGGGGACGTGGCTTTTTGTCCCCAATTGCATCAGTTATCCCCAATTAACTGGTCTCGAGTCTGAAATGTGTCCCCCAAAGTAGCCTAAGTCATACCCTCTCTCACACACAAATGCACACACACACGCCACACAAGTTTTCAAGGCCCCAACTTTTGCATGAATAACAGCCCTCCTCGCTGAAGCCCATCTGGCAGCTTAAGCCAAGTGACCCTCTCAATATGGAACAGGTCAGCTCTTTTGTGATTACTGTCATTAGTTCCTCCAACGCTGATTCAAATTCTTTTTCTTTTTTTTTTGTCATCTCAACCAAAAATATTGAGAAGGGGGACTACAAGAATCAAACAGAGGAACAGAGAATGCAAATTAAATATTATGGAAAAAAGTTTAAATAGGAGAGGTAGAGGCTTGTGAGGGGACGTAATTGAAAAAAAAATTGTGACAAAATGCTTGAGTGGTTGGGTGTGGTGTGGCAAGTATGCAGAAATGAATGGCAGCATCCTCCATGCTTAGGTGGAGAGTGACAGAGCTAATTATAGCCATCAGGATGTTCTGGTGTTCAAAGGAAGAAGACAAAGCCGAGCAAAGGGAGAAAATACTCAGCAGGTGGAAACAGCTGTGCAATATCCCCTTGGGCCGGCAGCACATTCGTTAGCACGTGTGACTCTTCTTATTAGCAGACTTTTTTTCCCTTTCTTTTTTTTGCGTAAGAACTGTAGCACTGTGTCCTTGTCACTTGTAAGGTTTAATAACTTTCATTATTTCATCTTTCTCTGCAACTGCACCTCTGCTCAAATAAACTTTATTTCTCTCAAAGCAATTCCACCCACCTCTTCTCCCCTCCCCTCACCACATCACTATTTCATTGCAGCTGTTCTTTTTTTCGCTATCCACTGTCAATGAGCATATGCCAGCAGAAGAAAAGGCACAAGCATCTGCCAAAAAATACAAGGTGATAGACATTCAAATGATTTTTTTTTTTCTTTTTTCCACCTTCAGCGAATGCATTATAAAGCCAAGAGTAAAACTGAAAAAGGCAACTTAACCCATTCCCTATGAAAAATGGTAGAAACACAGTTACTTGAGAGTTTGTAAAGGTACTGTTTGAGAATTTACAAGGTGTTTTTTGACAATCACTGCATTAAATTTCATGCTGAGCGTTTGAACCTGCCAAAGTGTTAGATGAATTTATTCAGGGGGGCTCAGTAAGTCCACTCATGTCTTACTGGGGAGCATTTTAATAAGTAAAAGAAAAGTATCATATTTTTTCAGACGTTTTGCTTTTAAGTGCATTTTAATGCCAAGTGTGTGCAGACAGAGAGATATCATTGCAACCTTCAATCATGGATCCATATAGAAAAGGTAGGGGGTTTCTGGAGGGATTCTACCATTGGAAGTGAGGAAAGCAGTCGAGAGACAAGCAGAGCATGTGACGAATTAAACAGGCTGCTCAATTGTTTGTGGAGAAGATGCAAGCTCAGCTGATGCATCACCTGATATATGACTAGGACTAAGCAGTAGTTATCTGAACAAACACTATGCTTCAAGATATTCCATATATGGGAATAAGTTAAAATGTAGATTTAATTTCACCATGAAGCTCAATCTGGTGTTGCATACTAAAAGGGTCAGATAAAGAATGAGACAAGGTATAATTAGGAAATGTAAGTGGTTTAAGTAGAGTGGAAGACATGAAATTTCCATGATTTTAAGAATGAATATAATTTCGAACTTTGAATAAAGGACATATTGAAATATTCTAAATGTGGACGAAACAACACCTAAATTACATTCAATTCCAAATTGTGAGTCATGAAATGCTGTATGTTGTCTATTAGCCAAGCCATGCTAGACCAGGTGCCCAAGCCCATATTGTAGCTAGTATTGACAAATAAAACAAAAAACAAACAACAAGAGCTGATTATAGCAGTGTAATTTGGGGTCTGAACCACTGAGTGTGTACAACGTGGTTTCAAAAAGAAGTCTGATTATATGAGAAAATGACCTTACTTCTCACTTGATTTATTACCGTAGTAAACAGCTCCCTAAGGAGGTTATCTTCTCAATCTCTCAGTTCAAGTCTTCTTCTATAGAACATTATATGAATTTTGTAAATTATGGTCCTATTTAGAGTAAAATAGAAAATACAGCAGGGTATGCTTAAGGTGCTACTTTGTGGTTGACAGGTTGCTACCACACTGTGTCCTTGGGTCCTCAGTCAAATCCAACCAGGATATCCTCTTCAGCTACACTATCTTGTCCAAATATGGCCACTACTGGCTCCATTAAGCCAAGATGGATTATGCCAAATTCATGGCTTCTGACTGGTAATCCATTTGGTTATGTCATGGTTGTGTTGTTATGGTTCCCTCTACCTCTGATGTATGTGTTTTCATATGACAAAAGCCTTGCCAGCTTTATGTTCCTGGTGCTCTGTGTTAAATACATCCAATAAGTTTTGCAGTGGGAGAAAATGAGAAACGCGGTGTCGATGCCTTCTTCCCTTGAGAGCAAGGGTGATCGGTGTGGCCTGTGCCCACAGCCAAGTGCTTGTCCCCAGCTGGCCTCCCATTTCCACGCACCACTGGGTGCCCCCCATAGTCCACTGTACAACCAGAGGGAGGAAATTCGTGGTGGCAGTGGGCCACAATGAATTTACTGCTTAATGTACTATTTCCAAACTCTATGTTCAGTGGTTGTCTAGCATTAATGGGTTGTTTCTGTGTTTTTTCTTACAGTTGGTTTGTAAAACAAACAGCCAGCGGCGGAGCTGATACAGCGTAATTTGAGCTGTAGTTTCTTTGGTACAAACAACAACCTCTTTGGCTGTCACAGCTGCAGTGTTACTGGACTTATTAGGTAAAGCAGACAGGTACGGTGTTGCAGGGCGGGTGAAGACTGCCCTGCGGACAACCAGCTTATCAGCTTAACCTAATGAGCCCTGAGACATTATGACAGTGAAGAGTGGCTCCGGGGAATGAGTAACCCCTGAGAGAAGCAGTTTGGAAGAGAGGCCAAAGGGGTTGGTGTGTTTACCTGGGAAACTACAGCTCATATTCTCCTCCATCAAGAAGCAGAGTTGGGTGGGTAATGCAATAAAACCAGACAGATCCATAATACTGCCTTCTGGTAGGTTTGTACTTGGTCCCAAGGAGTATTATGGTTTCAGAGGAAATAATATCAAGTGCAGTTAGGCAGAGACTCAGCGACACTGTTTAACCCATGTCAAACGACATTATGTCTGCAAGTACTGCATTAAACAATACATTGCTGGTAGCACAACATGAGTTTTATTAATTCAACAGCTTCAAAAGTTTTTTTGAAAATATATTAAAATTGTTTTTTTGTCCTTGCTGTATAACTGTACCAGTTTACACAGGACTTGTGTTATTATACCGCTCTTTGGGATTTAGATTACTCATTGGATGTACATGCTGATAATTTTGCAGGCCTACAATGACACAAAAGTGCCGAATTGCAGAAATGATAAAACATATTACCATAGAAAGTGATTGCAAAGAAGATGTAATAGACTATTCCCTCATAGGATTGTGTGCCAGTTAATTACACTGTATGGGAAAAAATTCTAACTCCAGGTCTCAACCCCCCATCAATTGATTTTTCTTTCGTTCCATTGCACCGAGCAGAAATGCCCACTCCATCTCAATTGTCAGAGGCAGCAGGATCCACTTATAGGTTCTTCTCAGGTAATTGCAATGCAAATGAGGTTCTCCAAAGACAAATTAGCCACCCCGAAAGAGAGGCCATGTCCTCAGTTGGCTGCCTGTCTAGTGGCTGGTCCAATGGATGGTAGAAAAAGACCCCACTTTGATTAATAAAACATGACTGAGATATCCTGATGATCTGCATGGGAGACAGCTTTGATCTCTATCTAAGCGTTGAGAAACACCCCTGTTCTGTGCTAAGCCTGAAGGACACCATGCAAACAATCGTCAAGGCAATGCTCTGTTTCACACATGAGGAGAATAATAGCTGGTGGCTGCACTGGGTTTTGGGTTTAATCATCAAGATTAAAGTCAGTTTCTTACATTGAAGGTGACACAAGTAGTCAAAGAATCACATTTAATCCCTGTTGAGATTTCTTTTTTCTCTCCCCCATTTCTCCATTTTTGTTTTTTTTTGTCGCATGACTGCATATTTCAAAGAGCAGGGGGAACATTTGCCTTTGGTAAAGTGTTGATGTGAAAATATGTTTAAAGATGCACAGTTTTCTTTTTTGAGAGCAGCATCAGTTACAATGCGCGTCCACTTAGCCCTGGAAACAAGTAGTCTCATTCAGTCTGTTAACATTAGAGTCATGGAGGGTCTCCAACTGGGATAACACAGAGTGAAATCATTCATGTTAATTTGTGCATACACAAGGTGCAACTGTGTGAGTAGCCATGCATTTTAATGAGGCTGACACCGAACTCTTGGGTGGCAGTGTGTTCAAGTGTGGAAAATATGTTGGTTTGAGCGTCTTTGGCACCAAAGCCTTACTTGGCCCTGTGAAGAGGACACAAATTGTAGAGCATGCCCGTAGAGAATTAATGTGTGCCTTATTGCAACTCAATTTAATACTGCAGTGATTTATGAAGTCCTAATTAGCTATAACTTACCACTTCCTTTTGCGTCTGTGCTATGTATATCTTCCAAAAACAGTGTAAAATCAATACTGGTTTTCAATCTTGTAGGGGATACTGTACAACAGCATGATAAATCAGGTTGCATAGTTCCCTTTTGCCATTTTCAAAATAACATCTTATTTTGCAATACTGTTCAACAGATGTTCACTTATACAAGACTTAATGAACAGCGACTCAACCTGCATGGAAGGGCACGCAATGGAAATACCTCAGGGGTTTTACACCTTTGACTTTTGACTACCTCATGAAAGGCTGATGTTACTTTATCTGATGTTTCGCAGCGCAGAGTCGTCCCGATTTCTATAGCTCATTAACACTGAACAGATGAAGTAAAAGGCAATTAATGAAAGGTCACGCCTGTCAGTTCCAAGAACCTCCCACAGTTTCTATGGCATCGTGCCAAAAACTTGGGGAAAAAATCAATGAGACATGGTCCCTCTGGATTTGCTGGTGACAAAGTGGATTACAAACAGTATTCAAAAGATTATGAAAAAGTTATGGTTCAGGTCACAGGCCTGCGAAGGCTGAGAGACACTTGGAAAAGGCTATAGCAATCACCAGTCGTGGTTTGGATTAAACACTACGTTGTCAATGTTAGTAAACCTTTGTCCTGCATGTTTAAAATCTGTCAATTTGTTGAGTTATCCAAATACCCTGACCTAGACCGTCTTTGTTGTGGTTGTATTGGCAGGTTTCCTGCAAACTTATTGGACATTTTAGCCATTTTCCCAGAAAATCCGCGGAAGAAAAAAGCAAATCAGCATCCACTATGAAGCTGCTGCACTTAGTGTTCCCTTTATGTCTCCATGCCAGTGACAGTTGTGGCCAGAAGAAATTTGTTTTCGGCTTGTCTGTCCCATCATATGTCCCATTACTGACGTGATATCTCAAGAATTTCAAATTATGTACAAATGTGCCGTTGGACTCAAGGATTAACTTATTTGATTTTGGGGGTGAAAGGTCAAAAGTCAAGGTCATTGTGACTTCATGGCTCTCATGAACACATCCAAAGAAACACAACAAGGTATAAGGTAATTTGTTCTTCATTACACAACGCGAGGTTGCATAACGAAATGAAAGTCGGTAAACACTTTCATGCTACACAAGTTACAGGGCGAATATACAGTTATTTATCTTCAAATACACATAAACACACTTTGAACTTTAGCCTCAAACAATATTTTGTGACACAGTGTAGAATTAGTCAGGGTGTCTGTAGGCAGCAGCAACAAGATAGAGATGATGAGGTCTGCATCTTCATATCAAAAGTTCGACATCTGGAAAAAAAAAATCAAGGTCATTTCTTCAAATGTGGTCCAAATGTCAACTGTGACTCGAGGGTGAGCGGATGAACTCATTAGATTTGTTGGCCAAGGTTACTTTGACCTCATGGCGCCCCATTCCTGTGACAAGATATCGTGCGAACATGTGTAAACATGTAAACACCATCAACGACTATTGATGACATATGAGGGTCCTGCGGGGTTGTCCCATTTAACAGGGGGAGATTTCGGCCACTGCTCCATATAACTGTGTTCTGAGGGGCATGTGGCCATTCGAAAACAAGGGGTAGGGTACTGGGAAAGGGGTATTCCAAATGTGTACAATGAAAGGACATTGGAGGAACACCAGTTAAACCTCAAATGGTGGGGGAAAAGACTAGAGAAAACATTATAGAAATACAGTGTTTGTGTTTGCTAATCTTATTAATCAGGATTTCTTGTGTGCAAAAGTGAAAATGTGCAGAAAAACAGGTGGCTGGAAACGCAATTCACCACAGGATCATACTGATTCCTCCTCTACTCCCGACGGACGGTCATAATTCCAACAGCATAAACATATGTCGTTTCTGATGATTTGTTGAAAGGACCAGTGCATTCTCCATTCGAATCAGGAACAGAAGGAGGACAAATTGGAAGTCAGACAACAAACTTGACTGGGCATAACATTATCAAGTTGAAAGTACCAAAGGAGAGCATTGTGGGGTGGGCAAACAACGGCATTTGCATTTTGATCGGAAGATTCCAGTATTTTCCGAGATACCCATCTATGACCTGTTAAAAGTGGCTTCAGAAGTGTGAAGAGGATAATTAATCAAAGCAGGCATCAGCACACGTTTCCCGTGTTATCGTACACGAACGTTATTTTGGTCAGAGACGGACAGAAAGGTCTTTTTTGCTTTGACCTGCGATAATAATGCCCACCAGAGGACCGTGTGAAAATGCTGACACACGCTTGTTAGTTGCATCATGCCTCCAACTTTGTATCCGAGCTCCACCAGGGTAGGTGAGGCCAATCTATTCTCCCTCTCCCAAAAAAATCGTTGAGGAGAACAATAATGTTGCTGTGTCGTTGTTTTTTTCAAGCCATTCTAATGCAACAAAAAAAAAAGGATTGCTGGTTCTAAAACGCTTCGGTAACATTCATGAAAACATGTTCAGCGCCATTAATTATTTGCCTCTAAGACCCACGGTGGATTGATTTGTTAGAACACAATTGGTATTATGCCGCACAAGCTGTTCAAAGTAATTTTCCAGTCTTCCATTGCAGTCTCTATAGGGTCTCAGCAACTTTAGTTGTTTTGGACAGGGCTGGTACGAAGCTGCACACTTACTTTCTTTAATTTGATGTGGAGACAGACTTCTCTATTGCTTGAACTTCCAATGCATGACACTCCTAAAACAGTCAATACGTTTCTATTCGCATCACCTCGAAATACAGATTTTGCCTGTAGCATTATTCTGCAGGTTATTCTCTGTCCTTTAATTCACCCTGTTGGAATGCACGTTCGAACAGAGAGAAGGTGCTTGTGACTTAAAAAACATTTTCCATTTGAAAGACTTGCGCATTTCAGAGGCAAAGTTATGTGCAGCAGCCTGCAAACACAGAATGATTCATGCAGTTCACAAGGTTCATTGTGGAGTACTTGCAGATGGCCGTAGAAAATAAATGAGATTTTCAAAGTATGTGTAGGTGGAATATTTCTGTGTAGATGTGCCGTGCCATAAACACAATTATATGTCTAACCCCTGACAGCAGGTTGAGAGACAGAGATAGCAATAGTGTTTGCATATATCATCTTCTACTCTGACATCTAGTGTGTGTGTGTGTGTGAGCGTGTGTCACTGAATAAGCCCGTATGCGGTTACAGTAGAGCAGAAATGAACTGGTATATTTTCATGAGCATAACCGGAACAGCAGCCAGCAAAAAATTCAAAGTTTGAGATGGTTTAATAATCCAACACACAGCCGTGGTAACACACAAGGAAAGACACACTGTTTGTGTTGGCATTGATTGTTGCCCATTAAGCCCGAGGATGCACCAGCTCTGTTGAGGAACTAATTACAGTGGACAGCATCCAAGACGAACCCGAGTACATCCCTGGACTGAAACACCAGTGTTTGTGCAGTGATATCCCCAGATAGGATTAAAAAAACGTATGAACAAAGAACAAATAGTATTATAAAAAAATTACATTCTTAATAAAACTGATGACACTTTGATACCGAGCTCCATTTATTGTTTGAGTCTTCAATATTCATGAGATTGGCAACGACGGTGGGGGAAAACACCAGAATCCAACTGTGCAGATTAATTACAAGTAATAAATATTATATTTACCAAATACAGAAGGTAAATTTATTTCTCTTGTGGTTTTCAGGCTTTTGCTTCAATTAGTCAGGATCTCCCAGAAAAAACAGTAAAGCATTAATTTCCCTGCTTTAATCATTTAACCAGTAATTTCCTTTCATGTGGAATTGTTTTCATATACATTTTTGATTTATTAAAGAAAATTATTTATTTCCTTCTTTATCCCTCAATAATGGCGAGGAAGTAATATCGGGTTTGTCTCATTCAGCGTTAGCTTCTACAGCTAATGGCTTTCATGCCTCACTGTCAGAGAAGCTCGGAAAATGTGACCATTACAGGTGACCATCCGAGGTCCACAGGGATTAACCAACTGTGAGGGTATGACTTAACAGAAAAACGATAACAGCCAGTCACGGACAAGTGGCTGTTGTAGGTATTTTGAGAAGGGCAGAAATACGTGATTTTATCAGCTGGGCACATAGGAGAGAGCATTTTGTATTGTACTACTTTTTTTTTTCTTTTTACTGATATGCCACAGTTGCACAGCATAGAGCATCTTCTGTATTAATCTATCAGTGCCCTGTTAATTATATTGTTTCATTTAATTACAAAAACAATACAAATCTTTTGAGAAACTCGACACGTGTAACAGTAGTGCTGTGTTCATTCTATCTTAGAAGACAATCCAATATGCATCTAGGTACATGGGCTTCAGAGATGATACATTTTTAATACAGGATAATCCAGAATGATTCAGTGCGATTCAATGCAATCTAAAGTTCATAACATTTGTTTCATGCAGTCATTCATTTTCCATACTAAATTAAGTTATGAATTTTCTCCAACAGTGGCAGTAGTACAGTAGATATTCTTCATGAAAGACCAGGGAACCCCAAATATTTTTGTTACTTTATGGCACGAGGAAAACATTGAAGAGAAATGTCATTTTGAAAACACACTGAGGGCAGCAATGAGAATAATGACTGGTTGCACTGTCGATAATGTCTACATCTGTACTGTCTTCTACTCACTGGCTGTTGACAATCGTGATTGTGATTGTGGCAGTCTGAATATGAATGGTCTCACACAGCCAGGTGCCTCGCCTTGGCAATTAGGGGGAGAAATACGAGATGATTATGTTATGACTAGCTGTAGCAAGAGAAACTGTCAGATATCAGTGTTTTCCTGCAAGATGGGCTAGCATCCATGCAATTTCTCCCTGCTGCTAGTTTATCAAGCAGGCAGATTTAGAGTGTAGAACTAGTAGCTAAGCTAAGTCTCGGGCTCTCGACCCATCCATAGTACATTTTATATTTTTATATATAAATGTCCAGGGCCCGCGCATTGATGTACTTGCATCTGCAATGTAAATGAAAGTGAGTGTTCAGTGTTGAATGCAATTACAAGTTAGTATTTCTGCAATTTCTTGCTGGTTGCTTTTTTTTAAATCTTCATTAGTTGAATCAGCCTCTCCTTGAACCGGCACCTTATAGTGGTGGAGGTGTTTGAGCACCTGAACGATCCTAGGAGCTATGCTGTCCGGGGCTTAATGCCCCTGGTAGGGTCTCCCAAGGCAAACAGGTCCTAGGTGACGGGTCAGACTAAGAGTGGTTCCAAAGCCCCTGATAAAAAAAGATCACAATAAGGAAGTGTACATGGCTTGCAGGCGAGCCCCTGGTGGCCGGGTCTTTGCCCATGGGACCTGGCCGGGGCGAAACCCGAACGAGCGACGAGGGCCTGCCCTCCAGTAGGCTCACCACCCGCAGGAGGGTTCAGAAGGGGCCGGTGCAGTGTTATTTGGGTGGTGGTCGTGGGCTGGGGCCCCAGCGACCCAATCCCAGGATGGTGACTCTAGCCATGGGGACATGGAATGTCACCTTGCTGGGGGGGAAAGAGCCTGAGCTAGTACGGGAGGTTGAGCGGTACAGGCTAGAGATAGTTGGGCTCACCTCCACGCATAGTCTGGGCTCTGGAAGCCACTCTCTCAAACTCCTTGAGAGAGGCTGGACTCTCTTCTACTCTGGAGTTGCTCGCGGTGAGAGGCGGCGAGCTGGTGTGGGCTTGCTCGTAGCTCCCCAGCTCAGCCGCCATGTGTTGGAGGAAGCTGGATAGACCTGGCAGACCCAAACGCATTGTGAGGGAGGTCCTTAACTCCCACCTCCGGGAGAGCTTCGACCAGATCCCGAGGGAGGCTGGGGACATTGAGTCCGAAAGGTCTCCGGTGCCTGTTGTGAGCCTGGTTGGCTCGGGGGACTCCTGAGGCAGCTGACGGGTACCGGCAGGCCAAGCGTGCGACAGCACGGATGGTCACGGTGGCAAAAACTTGGGTCTGGGAAAAGTTCAGGGAGGCCATGGAGGAGGACTACCGGTCAGCCTCAAAGAAATTCTTGCACACCATCCGGCGTCTCAGGAGGGGGAAGCAGTCCTCCATCTCCAAGCAGTCGATTACCGAGTGCAGTAGAGTTCCGCAGCTCAGGGGTGAAAATGTAGGATTTTTACTACGTGGAAATGCAATCAAAGTTCATATGTGTCTTGCCTACCAGTTTATAACATTTATTATCGAGAACGGACAGGGAAATAACGGAATTGAACATTTCTAACTGCACTCAGTAATCGACTCGCAGGGCTTTCCCACAATGAGCAAGCTGCTGCAGGAGAGTGGTGAGCTGTGTTCTCTATTCAGTAGAAATCCAGCAAAGCTAGCAGTTGTTTGATGCCTCAAACTATGTGCTGGGACCCTATTTGTACTGTTGCTGAAGTTTTGTGCTGTTCTGAGCATTACTTGTGGCTATGAGTGGCTTTCTGATTTCCTGGTTGGAGGCATAGACTGCAGTGTATTGTTATCATGCAGTCTTTTCTGAGGTTGCTTAAACCAGTGGTTCCCAACCTTTTTTCCTTGAAGCCCCCCCTGCCTGTGTCCAAGACAAGCCAGCCCCCCCCGCCCCTAACTCGCATACACTGAACGAATAAAATAATGACCAGAATAGGCTATGAGAGAACAGACTAGGCCTACCTCATAGGGGTGTTGGTAATAAATAGCTTCATGAATTTAAATGTGGACCAAAAAATAGGTTTCAATTTGGATTACAGAGAGTTTTGATTGGGTGTGTTATTGGGATTTAATGGAGTCCAAGGTATAATTGGCCGTTTTTTGACTATTTTTGATTTAACCATTATATTTCACCTTAAAAACTATTTATCTTGCCTTGTTTGGTGTCATTATTTTCAGCCCAACCTCACGTGTGACTGTACAGCTATTCTTTTCATTTTGACATACTGTATCAACATAATCGACCTAAAATCACAAAAAACATAAAATTCAAGTAGGAAAAAGAAAAGGAAAAATGTTTTACTGTGAAAACCACAAATATGTTTAACGAACCATTTCTATTACTTAAAATGCAAATTTAAGTTGTTGTTTGCTAAACTTGTGCATACGTTTTTGAAATTTACTAAGTTATATGTAACTATTTATATTTAAATGCAGGCAATGCCTCAGGCTCAGGCACTGCCTGCTCCACATTCAGCAGTCTCCTCATTGCTTTAACTCATTAAACAAAAAAGCGACTCCACTGCACACTAAACATACTACACCAAACACTACATAACACACTAATTACACTCCAAACACACGACGATGTCACAAATCTCTCAACTCTCAAAATTCACTATCTCTATCACCGTCACTGTCGGTCCCTCCCACAACTTCCCCCTGTTCCTCAGCAACCAAATCACGTGGTTTGCTGTATAATTTTGTGATTGGCTGGTGTGATGCCTTTTTCCACCAATAGGAACGTGTTTTTTTTGCTCGCTTTTCCTGCTTGTGGACACTTTCGTGAGAAAAGCCTGTTTTTATCGTCTCTTCCTGCACCAAACGCGCAGCAAACGTGACAGTAATGTTAGTGAAAAAGCGTGACATTATTTATCATAAGTCCGGTTTTACTTGGCCTATCAACACAATTTAAAAACTGGTACACGGCTTGAAGGCTGCTCCAACACATAAGTCGGACCAAGACTCACTGAGGCTCCGTCTTGCTGCTTCGTCATCTTAAATTGGTCACGTGATTTTGACGTGCCGGCGCGTCAATCAACCTCAGAGGGTTGCGCAAATATAACTTTAACCTCACAACCTCAGTGCAAACAAAGTCGTGCACCCCCCCCCTGTCGCTGCCCCGGGGGGGGCGCGGACCCCAGGTTGGGAACCACTGGCTTAAAATACATAAGCTAGCGGCCAGAAAACTTTATTTCTCGAAGGGGGGTCTTACTCAGTGTCACGGTGTCTTAGACCATGGATTACATTTACACTGGATTATCCCTTTAAAATACCTGTTTTGGTCACCACAAACTTGGCTGGAAATTGTCCTGAGGTCTCCTTAAAAGATTTCCAGTGGTGTCATGCGTAAGATTTTCAAACTGTGGTCACTGGTTCTTGACTCCACCCCCACCTCCAGATATGACGGTCAGGTCATAAACATGTTATGGAAATGTCAGTATGGTACTTACGGTGCTACGGCATGTACAAATGTGAACATATAATTGGTTTGCGGAAATGTTAACTGCCAACAACTGCCACCAGTGGTCAATGTTCATTAGCCTCTTCTGGCAACAGCAGAAACCAACAGCTCTGTGCGATGCAAATGCACAGTTAAAGAAAACACTGTTGTTCTACTCAGCACATACAGTCAAAACTAAAGAGGACACACACAATATTACATCTCAGTATGAATCCTTTTTGACGGCACTGTATGTACAGAGTGGATTGTGATTTAATTAAATCAGTCAGTTATATCCTGTAATATGCATTATTCATTCCACTACTAAATGTGGCCTCAAATTCATGTATGTGTCTTGCTTTGTTCATGCCTGTGTGTGTTAGGTTAATGAGAAAAACACCCCGCAAAGAGAGTTATCTCCGACTCTCATCTGAATTTATTTAATTGCCTCTCCGGTTATTAAAAATGTGTTTTCAGACTGTATGATTTATAGTCAGATGGTGGGGTAGGAAATGGTAAATTCATTGCCGTGTGTTGCACCAGCTAAGGCACCACCTGCTCAACAGCATGTCCAAAGGGAATCACTGCAATCTATTACAAGCTCTCTCTAGAGCACAGCTTGTTTTGTCGCTCCATGCCCAGTGGGTAATTTGGATCCTGGCCCACTGTTTTCTAAAACATCCAGGGCACTTACACAACAAAATATTTCAAACGCAGACTCATACTCACTTTTGTGCTGTAAGTAAAATATATATAGGCATAGAAAGTGCTTTGCTCGACATAAAGTTACATATTGGCAACCAAGGGTCATACTGGAGAATCGGTACCTAACAGATAAGTATGAAGATTTACTGTGGGAAGTCAAATATTTGTACATTTCATAAGATCTGCCTAATAAAACAGGAAATTGACAACTTTTTGTTTGCACTAACTTAGCATTCTGAAGTAAATACTGATTGCACAGTGTAATGGCTGGTAGCAAAAAGACCTGTACAAACTATGCTATTTGTTCTGCTGCTGTCATATTACAGCACAAAGTGAACATGTCTGCTGTTATGCAACCAAACAGTAAGAGGTATTGTATTCCCTGGTTGCTATCCCCAGGTAAAGATGGATTAACTGGCGTTAGGGTTAGGGAAAGTCCACACAGCAAAAGCAAAGAATGGATGGATGGAGCAGGTTAAGAAGCTGAAGAGGGCGAATGATAGAAACCAAGGTAAAACAGCAGTGAACGGACGGCATTCACTCAGTGGAGACTCAAAGTCTGTTTCCCCATTGATAGGTTTCCTCTGACCAGCAAGATTTGAGACGGTTCAAAACCAGCATTCTTTCTGCTCGTTCAGTAAGTAACAACCTCTTGTTCTGTCCGTCTGTTAAGTACTCTATGTATTTATTCCTGACTACATACTAGAGCTGTGCGATATTACGATATATATCGTAATGTGATATAAAAATGTCTACCGTAGCATCATCTCTGTTAATTTTAACGTGTCGGCTACTTGTTTAGCACTGCTGCTACACTAACAATGTGATTTAATACGCCGTGTAAAGCACAACTCAACGTTGGAATGACCGTTGGATATCCACATTTTGAGTTCAAAACAAGTTCATTGTATGAAGGCGAATGTAACTGCAGCAGTGCTACTGCTCTGTGGTAGCATTTTTACGTCACCCGCAAGGACTCGTTTACGTCGCTGGCCGCTCAGGAGTAAAAAAGGCAAAGCAGCACTGCGGAGGCAGAGGAGAGCGCAATGGAAGACGAAAATAACTTTACTAGTAACGTAATCAGACACAGATACAGAAGCAGAACTCCAAGGGATATATATCGTCAGTGGGATATAAAATTAGCTATATCAAGATATACCCTTTGGTCCATATCGCACAGTACTACTACATACCATAGTGCAGATTGTTATATGTTTGCTAACATTAGCTAACCTAAGATGTGACTTTATACAATGTGATGTGTCTGAAGATTGTGTCATCTTTACGTCATTATGTTCCCTTTCAACAAGTGCATGTGTCTTTTTGGGGATGTTGTTGATGTTCAGCGGATGATGAGGTAGACTCTGTGTAAAAATGTCATTTTGTGTACACTACGGCCATCAAATACTCAATTAACTTTGAACTGAACTTTGAGACAAGGGCCTTGGACCATGGAATGTGTTTATTTACATCTTTGCTCTTACTTTGAGTTGCATGGCCTATCTTTCAGTGAATAAGCCTATCGCCAAGAGCGCTGGAGTCAGCAGCAAGCCAAGGCGAACCAAGCATGAATACATGACTGTGAGCTCAGTGTTAAAAAAAAAAGCAGTTATTTGGTTTATATTTAGTTTCGTATGTGTTAATAATTCATTGATTTATTTTACTTTGCTTTTTAGTTTTTCAAATAAAATGTGTGTGATCTCGCTTTGCTGACTCTCCGACCAAGGACATCAGAGGTAGAATTGAACATTTGTGGGTTCTTTTTGAAGATTTCTTCAACTGTGACGTTAATGCATTTTCAATTCATATCAATTCTATTCATATACATTTTCAAATATCTATCTGTTTAAATAAAAACATCATTTAGAGGGCACATTTTGTGCCGTTTTTCACCCTGATCTGTTTGTAAAAACATATTCCAGATACCATAGAAAGATACCATACAAACATTTTCTTTGCCAAGAAGCCCAAACTAGTTGCTATTTATTTTCATGAATGTCTTACTGTACTTCAGCCACTTCTCATTATTTTTCTTCCACACATATTTTGTGACCTTTTCCACCGCCTACACTGCAGTAAACACACTAAAAATGCACATCATTACAAGCAACTTGTTATTACTTTTTCAAAGCAGCTCACCTTTTACTGTATAAAAAAGAAAAAGAAAAAAGCGACTCTGTGCTGTTATTCGGTGGGGTGGGGGGTGGGGGGGGATGTAGTGAACACTGTAGACCAGCAGGTGTTGGTGTTACTTCATAAAATGTCACACAGAAACATCCAGGCGTGCCAGGAGGAAGAGCCTGTCTCCGTCCATCTGTATTCATTGCCGGGTGCCGGCGCTTCTTCCCTGGGCTGATGCGTCTGTGCGTGTCAACACAGCAGTAAAGAGCTAGGAAGACAAAGTCAGCTGTTATTTTGACCAGCTACTTTTTCTTGTGTGGAATGACTGAGCACTCCTTACGCCGTTGTCATGACATTTTCTTGGTTCAGTATATGGAAAACCAAACCACGTGCCACCAGCCTCTTGTCAACAAAATGAATTTCAACATAAAGAAACGCAATGAGGCTCTTCTGCATGTTTGTTTCTCCTCATCAAGCTGACTCATCCTCGTCTCAGCACTACGCCTTCATCTTGCTTACGTAGGCCGCCATTATTCATCCTTATTTGCAGAGCTCATCATCTTTATCCAGCTGTTGTTCTGGCTTTGATATTTGTTTGTGCAGGACATCAATTATTTAAATGCATCATTAAGCAGTAAGGTGAACTGATCATCTGCGGAAGCACGGGAGAAAGAGGCGAAGCCAACGACCATCATCATATATCTTGGGGAGAGGTGAAAGTTGCGTCACCCCACGGTCTTTGTGGACACGTTTATGCTTACCCTCGTAACTGGAAGTGCCCTGTAAGCCTTCGGAGTCAGTGTGTGTCACCCAGCACTGCCTCGCTCTCCTCTAACACAGACAACAAAGCTCTACTGTTGTTATCTCCGTGCACCAGCGCAGTGTCATGGGTAGTCACGGGTTCCTGAAGGGATGTTTTTCGACATGTTTTTTTTAGCATGGCATATGTTTCGAGTATGAAATTGATGCAACAGGTTGGTGCTGGAGTCAGGAGGTGATTTATTGATTTTCACAAGGGAGGACTTCCCAATGGTTGCACCCATCTGCCCCCCAGAACGCTAACTAACACACACATATGCACACACACAGATGTCATGGTTTTGGGTTTTCAGTTTTGATTTGAGGAATTCATCCACATGTATTTCGTTGTGACTTCCCATTTCCTGTCTTTGTTTCTTTTCCCGCCTTCTTTCTGTGTACACCTGTTTTTTGTCCTTCGTCTCGCTCAGTTTCGTCTGTTTCCCCACGTTGGTCCAGTGTCTCCGGCGTTCTCTGTTCTCCTGTCCTGGCTTTTCTGTGTTTGCTATCCTCTGGCCGGTTTTATGCAGGCGTGCCTTTGTACCCCCGAGTTTCATCTTGGTGTGTTCCCTTTTTTTTGGTTTTTACATCTCTCTTTTGTCTGTCTTGTCAGTGTTGTTGAATTTTGACCGCAGCTCGCTTTTTGTTTCTTTACCTGCATGTGGGTCATCATCTTTTGCAAGCCATAACACCATCTACACCTCCAAAACCACATGGGTACAGGACAACTTAACTCTAAGCAGTGTACCTTCTACATGTCGCTACTTGCCACTTTGATCATGAAGTGACGCTTCTCTATATAGGCTACAACATGTTCAAAAAAGTGAATATTTATACTTTGTAGTTTAGAGAATATTATAGATCCAAGATGAACCTGGCAGAAGGGCGGGAATGGGAGAACAGGCGCAATTACAAGGCTGTCTGCTACCTTGGCAGTGCAGACAGCATAATGGATTTATCAATACACAGCAACAATTAGGCTACTGATATTTCAGAGCCATGAAAGATTCTAAATTGCACAAACCTCAGTCAGATAAGGATCGATGAGTCGGTCGGACAAGACTAACATATTCAACTAAACAACCCTTCTTTGCCTTTGCACTCCCTCTGCTACAAGGAGGATGGAGAGAAAGAGAATGGCAGGTTAACAAGTGGGATGCATTTCGGTCATTTTGCTAACAAGGGAGGATGGCATCCCCCCCTTTTTTCGCACCCTGCCCCACCCACTGCTGCTGAGAGTGATCCTGTGAGATGCTCGCAAGACAGCCAAAGTGCTCCCAAATAAGCCCTGAGCTACGATTAGTGTTCGGCACCCTTTCCGCCCCATCGTCACATCACGGTTGAAACCACAGGTCACATTCCTCCAGCAGCTGAGCAAGCCTCGCACTTAAAATTGACACACGAGCACTGAAGCCCCCCCCCATTCATGCATCAGAGCTGCGGCTTTCACCGTAGTGTCAGGTTGTGGTAGAGCAGCCAGATTCATTATTTTTATTTTAATTAATTTAATGAATTGAGTTCCCTTTTTCAGTTGTGCTTTTGCGAACGTTATATCCCCTCTGAGTAAACTTAGACTTGGACTGGAGGGCAAAGCAATATTGTCATTCCGAGAGCAAACTGAGAAAACAACATGATTTTTTGATTGCATCATTTTCGTGTTTGTAGAAAAAGAGGTGGGTAAAACTTGATGCTTGACTCGTCCTTTTTCCCTTGAAAGATTTTTCAAGGTAAGAAGCATTTTTTCTTTTTCATGTATTTAGTTTCCAAAAGTAAGTGAACAAAGTCGTATCCAATAATTGGAGGCTGACAAGCGATTGTGCCTCTGTTGGTGAGACGCGGGCGAGTGTTGCCCGTGCCCCTGCCGATGAAAACTTCAGAAAGTCCTTTTTTTTTGTTGTTGTTGGTAAAGTTACTGCTGTTCTTGCAGCGGGAGGGTTTTAATAGCTTCCTCTGTGTTTTACTGATGAGCTATGTGTCGAGGTCCACCAGATGCACTGCCTTCCCCTCAACCAGCTGGACATCTCTCGCAGCAAAGGGAACAATATGAGATCAGTAAGGTAGTAGTCTTGCTTTTAGACCAGATAAACCAGGGATCTTTGGGCATTGCAGGGAGATTTGTACAACTACCATTGCAATTTAAACAAACTTACTGAAATGCTGGTGTTATCAACAGCATAACCACCTTACCAAGTCTAATCCGAATGCAGTTTTGATTTGAATAATATATGATGTTGCAACTTCCTTGCTTCCATAGTCTGCGGCCATCACTTTGCTAATATCCCCCCCTCTATGCATCTTAACTGAATAAAATTCCCATTTACATGAATGAAATGTTGTCACCGCATTCATGTTAAGGCTTTAGTGAGCTTAAGTGCTTACCTGATGCCTTACAGTGCATCCCACAGGGGAAGAAAAGAAAGAAAGGAGCACGTAGAAGCACGGTAAATACAACAAGACAGTCAGTGAGTTAAATACTGACAAAATTAAAGAAAAACCTGCTTCATGAGTTATGAGAATGTAATGAATGCAGGCGCTTCCATACAGGCAATGACCTTTTCCAGTCTAACATTACCCAGATATAACCACTGCTAATACCAAGCTATTAGCCCCTCAATAGTTTGCTAATTACACGATATTGCATAATTAGCACCTTATTATTAATATATCAAACTATCCCCCACTGTGAACTTGTAATGGCAGAGCTGTAGCATATTGCACTCTCGCACTCCCCCTGCCTCTCAACTTAATCCTTGATGATGCATTTTATTCTGGCTGCATGGTCTCATGTAAATTCTGATATACAGACGCCGATGGAGCTGCTCGAGTAGTTCCGGTGAAATTTGTCTGTTCACCGTTTTAAATTAATGCACACAAGCCTGCACTTAAAAAAACTTGAGTGGCATCGGCATCAGACTGCTGCAGATACCTTGACTTGAGAAATTGATTAAATAATAAAAAAGAAGAAAATCTTAATATTTTATTCACAGCACGAAGTGTAGTCCTTCAGTGCATCATCCTCTGAACACCAATGGGTTGTTGGTGGTAACACGAGCTGCAAAAAGATAGCTCCAGTGTTTAGTAATGGTAAACTCATAAAAAGGTGAGTATACCCGATGTTTGATTTGAAAAAGGTGGGTAAATTATCTGTGCATTTCCAACCCACTACGGCCATGATACACTGTCACTTTGAACTTTTTGGTATTGAGCGATCACAAT
Organism: Diplodus sargus; assembly: GCA_903131615.1. Lineage (NCBI taxonomy): Eukaryota > Metazoa > Chordata > Actinopteri > Spariformes > Sparidae > Diplodus > Diplodus sargus. Next base: position 9,718,934 of record CAEMYA010000179.1, on the reverse strand, counting down.
CCTGTTGACTGATCAACTCACTGCTTCAGGCTGCAGCCGATAATACGCATATTGATATTTTATTGACTTTAAACTTGCTAGCATGACGTTAGCTTTCTGGCTAATAGCTGAGTCGAAGGGCTCTATGAGCTGAGGTGACTAGTTTATCTCTCACTGCGGAGTCGTATCATTGGTTGGTCCTCGTTACAGCAGTGGTGAACAACATTCCCATTGCAGAAGTACCTTATATAATTATAACAATTGTTCCTACTGTCAGTCAAACCCTAGGGAAACAGGGTTATGGTTTGCAGGAAAAGGTTATGTTTTGATCGTAAAACTCTTGATAATGAAAATGAATGCTCTTAATTATTTTTGACCAGGATCAAAGCAAGGATGCCTTCCAAGGTGTCCATAATCAGGAATTAATGGACTCTGCAGAGGCAACTGTCCTCCAGACTGCTCTGGCCTCCATGTCCTCCATTAATTCTGATAACTGTAAACTGATAATGGGATCCTTGTCAGGCAGCGTCCCTTATATAATTGATTTGTTTGTTATGTTTTGTATTAATCATCTGAATCCGCAAGGTAATCACTAACTAAGGTTGTCAAAGTAGACGTAGAGGAGATCAACATATGCCCCAACAAATGTAGCGGAGTAAAACTATATAAAGTTTTTGTAGTTACGCTATATTCTCCCTCCCCTCCGTCTCAATCATACTCATACCAATTTGCATAATATTACATACTTACTAGTGCAAAGGTCGTTGGTTTAGGCATTAGCAGGGTCGACAAACTCTTTGACGTTTGTATCTCCATGGTCTTATATAACACCATCAGGATTTGCATTATGCTGAGAGCTGGTCGGTCCGTGTTCCGCAGCTTGTTGTACATGAACAGATACAATGAGAGTTGAATTATTCGACTGAGCTGGATCTAAATTACCAAGAGTTATGGTCTCACCCCAGTAACCTGGAAGAATTCCCTCACTATCGAGCTGTATGGCCATGAAACAAGACACAGTAACCATGGGGGATTGATTCCGAACGGGTTTGTCTCACTAACACCTTTTCCCACCGCTGTACGCAACACTTAATTAACTTGCCTTCCAATTCCTATTACCTTATGACTACTGTACCAACATATCTCCTCTTAGAAAGATTAACTGTGAAGAAAAGAGTGAGAAATAAGTTATAAATGTCCCCGAGCTCGTCTTTCGAAGAATGAGAGCTGTCATCCGACACATGACTTGTTATTATCAAGGTAGCTTACTTCCTTCATTCTTTTGATGTGTGTCATACATGCTGTAATTGATTCCACTCACTTCTGTCATGCTTTTGCCTGCAATTTGCACCGCAATATGCCACCCTGAACTTTCTGAACCCATAGCATAATGGAAAAGCTGTAGGGCCCGCGAAGCGTGAATTATCACCTGGTCTTGCACATAATGCTGCTGGCACGCGAACACAGACGCTCGGCGTGTCTTCCTTGGTTAGAGAATTACATTTTTGATGAAGTTACAGAGAGGACGCTGTTGTTGCTCGAGCAGACGCTTCGCAAAGTAACTCATTAGATTTATTTTTTTTTTTTCCCGTAGTCTTAGGGGTGTCTCTCTAATTCTCGCGCTTTGTTCCGCCACGAAAACGTAAGGCTGAAATGTAATCACAGCTCATTTGCTTCTCAGAAGGAAGATGATGGTAGTAATAAATGGGGTTCGTGCAAAACTTCAGCTCCAAGCACCGGGTGTGAAAAAAAATGTGTAATATAACTCTGGAAATTTTAATTTTGTTTCATCTGTTTTAAACTAAGAGAATATCAACTGTTCTAGTGTGAGGAAACGTCACTAAATTAATACATATCCACTTTTAAACAGAGGCTGCATGAGCTCAGATGGAAGCCATATGTCGCGCATTCAGTCCACCAATTACATCTAGTGCCATTCATTATCCATTAAAAGCTCCAGCGTTTTGTTTGTGCTGACGCCGCCTTTTCACGATTACAAAACTTCTTGACGGCGCCCCCCCCCCCCCACCAAAAAAAAAGAAAGAAAGAAGAAATGTTTGCTGCCATGAAAAGTCTTTGAAATACGTAGCGCTTATATAAATAAATTTGGTTGTGTTTATTCTGTCAGCCTCCTGATTA